>CM065685.1:317875-340375 GCA_017654935.2 Phymorhynchus buccinoides | reverse complement strand
GGAGAAAATGTGGATCGAGAAACTAAAAACCCTCGCCCCCCTGGGCTTGAACACCCTTGATGGCTGAGAGGGTGATGCACTGCCATGCTAACTCTACTGCTCTGGTATACCACAGTACTCCTTAGGCTCCCTGCAGCCGCCTCGCCCCGGCCTTCTCCCCCCGCCCCCTGTGGTTCTCTCACCCCCTCTATTTCTCGTTCTTTATCTCCCTTGCTCTCCCCCCTTTTTTTTCTCTCTCTCCTCGCCCCGTCCTCGCTCCTTCTACGCGTGCAATTGTACTCCCCCTTTAGAGAACACCTTTTAATCATTATCACCTGTTTTACCTAGTCATCTTATACTATTTTGTATTACTTGTACAGCCATTTATATTTTACCATTGAAAACTAGCATATACATTCATTATCTTTTTCTTCTCCCTTTTTCTTCTCTTCCCCCTCCTGTCTTCTTCTTCTTCTTCTTCTTCTTCTTCTTCCTCCTCCTTCTCCTCCTCCTCGTCTTCTTCTTCTCCTTCTTCTTCCTCTTCTTCTTCCTCTTCTGCTGAGAGCGTGGCTGTGTTTGTGTGTGCTTGTGGGCATATATACTTGCACACACACTTGTGTGCGTATGCGGGTGTGGGCGCTTGTGTGCGTGTGTGTGTGTGTGTGTGTGTGTGTGTGTACGTGCGTGTGTGTGTGTGTGTGTGGTGGTGGTGGGGGGGGGGGGGGGGGGGGGTGTGTGTGTGTGTGAGTGAATGTGAGTGTGTGTGGTTCAGGTGAACGATGATGTCCACTAAGAAAGGTGCGACAAGGTATGGGCATATGAACTGTTTTCAGGTTTTATTTTTTACCTTAAGCTGTGAATGTGGTATAAAAGAGGGGAATTTTAAGCGTGCTCAACCTGTCCATTGAAAAAGTGTTAAAATAAACACGAAACGTTTGGCCACATACAACGGTGTTTGTTTTTTTTCTATCCATATGCAAGAATATATATATATATATATATATATATATATATATATATATATATATATATATATATACACACACAGACACACACACACACACACACACACACACACACACACACACACACACACACAACAACAACAACAACAACAACATACAGTATTTATATGGCGCTGAATCTTGATATAAATCAAATCGAAGCGCACACACACGTTAGCATTCATAGCACATTCAAACAAAAACGCAATACAAAGCGAACACACACGGATAACATAAATGGAATATAGCAGAAACAGACCTAATGGCAAGACACAGAAGAGAAAGAGAGCGGAGCTTTAATGACGGGGGAACAGGTGGGTTTTGAGGTTAGCTTTGAAAGTAGAGAGGGTCGGTCGCTGACGGAGGGAGAGAGGAAGTTTGTTCCAGGAGGTCGGTCCTGAGACAGCAAAAGAGCGCCGACCAACAGTTGAAAGCTTATACCTAGGGATCTGGAGAGAAAGAGGGTCAGAAACTGAACGTAAAGTGCGAGCTGGCGTATAGATGAAAATATTGTCACAGAGGTAGGTTGGAGCAGCTTTATGGATAGATTTATAGCAAAGTGTGTTTACTTTATACTCTATTCTGTCTGCGACAGGAAGCCAGTGCAAAGAACGGAGAAGAGGGCTAACATGATCGAACTTTTTCTTCCTAAGGACAAGACGAGCAGCTGTGTTTTGAATACACTGGAGGCAAGATAGAGAAGAGACTGATAGGCCAGAAAGGAGAGCATTACAGTAGTCAATACGAGATAGGATGAGGGAAGTAACAAGCTTTGCTGTGGCTTCATCTGAGAGGTATTTACGAATATAGCCAATGCGACGAATTTGATAGTAGCAGGACTGACAGTCTGAGTCAGGAAACTCTCCATGGAAAGAGTATTGTCCAAAGTGACACCTAAGTTTTTGACAGAGTCTGAGAGGGGAATGATATTGTTACCCAGTTGAATTGACTCTATGGAAACAGAGGCTAGTTTGTTTTTTGTCCCTACAAGCATTGCTTCGGTTTTTTCACCATTTAATTGAAGTTTATTTTGAACCATCCAATTTTGAATATCAATATAGCAGTTGTTACTTTCTGTGAGATTGGAATCTAGATCTTCAGGGGTTGTACTGTTTTGAAGTTGTGCGTCATCTGCATAGAAGTGATGTTTCATGTTGTGCTGGTCGATGACATTGGCAAGAGGTGACGTATACAAAGTAAACAAGACAGGACCAAGCACAGACCCCTGAGGGACTCCACAAAAAAGCCTAACCTGTTCAGACTGACGACCATTGACCATAACTGATTGAAAACACACACACACACACACACACACACACACACACACACACACACACACACACACACACAACACAACACAACACAACACAACACAACACAACACAACAACACAACACAACACAACACAACACACACACACACACACACACACACACACACACACATGACCTGCCGTGCCCTGCACACAGACTGTTGCTACAGTCAGTCATGAACTTGGTCAGGTTCTTGACAAAGGGGCCCAGTATATCGGCGATGAACGCCTGCATTCCCTCGCACGGCTTGGACGTATTCATTGTGTAGTAGCCTGTGCTCCCCCTCAGCACCACCCCTGAGGCTCCCATGTCGGCGGGCAGCGTCAGCAGCTTCTCCAGGTTCTCCTGAGACCACAGAACAACCATGTGTGTAGTTACGTCCTTTAGGCATTCCTGAGGCCACCGAACAACAATGTTTGTAGTTACATCCTTTAGGCATTCCTGAGGCCACCGAACAACAATGTGTGTAGTTACGTCCTTTAGGCATTCCTGAGACCACAGAACAACCATGTGTGTAGTTACGTCCTTTAGGCATTCCTGAGGCCACCGAACAACAATGTTTGTAGTTACACCCTTTAAGGGCTTCGCACACTAGCGTCAAGATCTCGAGATCGCGGCGATTTTTTGCTGCAAGGCGCAGTTTGATGCGCCGCTTGTGTGTGAGAGATTCGCTGCGAGGCAAGATTTTTGATGCGTAGCTGCGCGATTTTTTGTTGCTCGAGAATAGAAGCGGCTCTAAATTGTGATGCTCAAGGTCGCAGAGATCGTGAAACTAGCCAATCACAACGGACGGAAGGACCATAACTCTGATTGAAGAAAAAAAATGGCAGACTTGCTCGAACCCGAAATAAAGCCATACTTGATAACTGTTGTTTCTATGAGGAGGTTTGACGCTAGAGTAATCTTTCCTTGCTTTCCAAATAAGGAAATTCGAGCGACAAGAGGCGAAGCGACAAGAGTCGTGTGTGAGAACACCACTGCCTCGCTACAATGTGTGCTGTGATGCAGGCGTCAACGCGTCAAGGCGTTGCTCTGAAAACAATTGACGCCTGACGCTAGTGTGCGAAGGCCTTTAGGCATTCCTGAGGCCACAGAACAACAATGTGTGTAGTTACGTCCTTTAGGCATTCCTGAGGCCACAGAACAACAATGTGTGTAGTTACGTCCTTTAGGCATTCCTGAGGCCACAGAACAACAATGTGTGTAGTTACGTCCTTTAGGCATTCCTGAGGCCACAGAACAACAATGTGTGTAGTTACGTCCTTTAGGCATTCCTGAGGCCACAGAACAACAATGTGTGTAGTTACATCCTTTAGGCATTCCTGAGGCCACAGAACAATGTGTGTAGTTACGTCCTGTAGGCATTCCTGAGGCCACAGAACAACAATGTTTTGTAGTTACGTCCTTTAGGCATTCCTGAGGCCACAGAACAATGTGTGTAGTTACGTCCTGTAGGCATTCCTGAGGCCACAGAACAACAATGTTTTGTGGTTACGTCCATTAGGCATTCCTGAGGCCACAGAACAACAATGTGTGTAGTTACATCCTTTAGGCATTCCTGAGGCCACAGAACAACAATGTTTTGTAGTTACGTCCTTTAGGCATTCCTGAGGCCACAGAACAATAATGTGTGTATTTACATCCTTTAGGCATTCCTGAGGCCACAGAACAACAATGTTTTGTGGTTACATCCTTTAGGAATTCCTGAGGCCACAGACCAACAATGTGTGTAGTTACGTCCTTTAGGCATTCCTGAGGCCACAGAACAACAATGTGTGTAGTTACATCCTTTAGGCATTCCTGAGGCCACAGAACAACAATGTGTGTAGTTACATCCTGTAGGCATTCCTGAGGCCACAGAACAACAATGTGTGCAGTTACATCCTTTAGGCATTCCTGAGGCCACAGAACAACAATGTGTGTAGTTACGTCCTTTAATATAATAATAATAATAATAATGATTATTTATATAGCGCCTATTCTCTGACTTAGGGCTCTAAGCGCTTTACATATTTAATACAAATACAACATAGAATATAATTATCTTATACAATCAGAACATGACGAACATACATACATTTTACATGAGTAGAATATAGAAAAGTACATATATACAAATGAACAAAAACGCATATCTTGAAAAAGGTACACAACCTACAGAAACACACACACACATACACGCACGCGCGCGCGCGCACGCACGCGCGCGCGCACGCACGCACGCACGCACGCACGCACACACACGCACACACGCACACACGCACACACACACCATGTGACAGCCACTTCATCATTTCACAGAAACTGAGTACAAGGGGGTGGAAAGGAGCGGATTGGTGGGGGAAGAATTATGATCGTTGAAAAAAGTGTGTCTTCACAGCAGACTTGAAGGAAGAAGTTGAAGGTAAGTGTCTAATATTGATGGGAAGTGTATTCCAGACAGTTGGTCCCTGAAAGGAGAAAGAACGTTGACCGAAGGACTTTGTTCTGACAGAAGGAACACGGAAGAGACGAGTGTCAGCAGAAGAACGAAGTTGACGGGATGGGGTGTAGATGTGTAGAATGTCAGAAAGATATTGTGGTCCAGTACAAGAGACAGAAGAGAAACAGATGGAAGCAAGCTTATAGTCAATGCGACTCTGAACCGGGAGCCAGTGGAGGGACTGCAACAGAGGAGTGACATGCTGACGTCTAGATGTTCTGCAGACAAGTCTGGCGGCACTATTCTGGACCTTCTGGAGCTTGTCCAGAAGGTACTTTGGTGAGCCAGCCAAGAGACTGTTGCAGTAATCCAGCCTTGAGATAACTAACGAACAGACCAGAGTTTGTGTGGCTTCAGTGGAAAGCACGTGTCTAATCGAGCTGATCTTGCGTATTTCCAGATATGCTGCCCTACAGACATTTGAAACATGCTGCTTGAAGGAAATGGTGGAATCAAAAGTCACGCCAAGGTTACGAGCCTGTGATGAGAACGAAATATCAGAACTCCCAATGCTAACAGAAGAAGGAAGAGAGGGGTGGTTTTGGAGTTTGGGAGGGGCAATGAGCAGAAGTTCTGTTTTGTCATCATTAAGCTGCAGCTTATTCATAGACATCCATTGTTTTAAATCATGGAAACAGTTTTGAATTTTGCTAACTGCATCTGTGAGCTCAGATATAGTGCTTGACTTGTACATTTGAGTGTCGTCAGCGAAGCTCTCATGCGACAAGGAGTGCTGGTCAATAACGTCAGACACAGGTCTGACGTACATAGCGAACAGTACAGGCCCAAGGACAGAGCCTTGTGGAACCCCGCAGGTGAGAGGTGTTGTAGACGAAGACAGACCATTGACAACAACTGTCTGGAAACGATCATTGAGATAAGATTTTAGCCAGGTAAGAACGGTGCCCTGAATGCCAAATGAAGTTTGGAGTCTAGAAAGCAGGATATCGTGATCGATGGTGTCAAATGCCGCGGAAAGGTCTAAAAGGGATAGAAGAGAGACTTTGTTATCATCAAGGGCGAGAAGAAGATCATTTACAACTTTCAGGAGTGCAGTCTCTGTGCTGTAAGCAGACTGGTGGGGGTCAATCCTGAGGCCACAGAACAACAATGTGTGCAGTTACATCCTTTAGGCATTCCTGAGGCCACAGAACAACAATGTGTGTAGTTACATCCTTTAGGCATTCCTGAGGCCACAGAACAACAATGTTTTGTGGTTACATCCTTTAACATTCCTGAGGCCACAGAACAATAATGTTTGTAGTTACGTCCTTTAGGCATTCCTGAGGCCACAGAACAACAATGATTTGTGGTTACATCCTTTAACATTCCTGAGGCCACAGACCAACAATGTTTGTAGTTACGTCCTTTAGGCATTCCTGAGGCCACAGAACAACAATGTTTTGTGGTTACGTCCTTTAGGCATTCCTGAGGCCACAGACCAACAATGTGTGCAGTTACATCCTTTAGGCATTCCTGAGGCCACAGAACAACAATGTGTGTAGTTACGTCCTGTAGGCATTCCTAAGGCCACAGACCAACAATGTTTTGTGGTTACATCCTTTAGGCATTCCTGAGGCCACAGACCAACGATGTTTTGTGGTTAAATCCTTTAGGCATTCCTGAGGCCACAGAACAACAATGTGTGTAGTTACATCCTTTAGGCATTCCTGAGGCCACAGAACAACAATGTGTGTAGTTACATCCTTTAGGCATTCCTGAGGCCACAGAACAACAATGTGTGTAGTTACATCCTTTAGGCATTCCTGAGGCCACAGAACAACAATGTGTGTAGTTACATCCTTTAGGCATTCCTGAGGCCACAGAACAACAATGTGTGTAGTTACATCCTTTAGGCATTCCTGAGGCCACAGAACAACAATGTGTGTAGTTACGTCCTTTAGGCATTCCTGAGGCCACAGACCAACAATGTTTTGTGGTTACATCCTTTAGGCATTCCTAAGGCCACAGACTAAAGTAATACACAAAAGCTACAATAAATACTAGCATTAATACAGTACATCCGTTTATACACATATTATATAAACATCAAATATAGCAATATATATTAAATCACACGCAGACAAACAAGGATCAACACATTAGTACATTGATATGAATTAAAGAAATAATTAAACATCAAAACCTAATATTTCCTTCACACAGAAATGCGCACGAACGCGTTTGTGCACCTCCCCCCTCCCCCACATATAGCACATGGTCATCTGATGTGCCTTGTTACCTTTGTAGCTCTGTGGACCATGACATAGAGGAAGATGGCGGTGTTGGGACGAGAGTATTTCTTCTGGATTCTGACGGCCTCAATCATCGTCCGATTCACGATGTAGTCCTGCATTGACAGAAACTGTACATAGGAGGAGCAGCATCACAACACAGAGAGTCAGAACAACCACATTGCCCTGCATTGACAGAAACTGTACATAGGAGGAGCAGCATCACAACACAGATAGTCAGAACAACCACATCGCCCTGCAGTGACACACACTGTACATAGGAGGAGCATCACAACACAGATAGTCAGAACAACCACATCGCCCTGCAGTGACACACACTGTACATAGGAGGAGCAGCATCACAACACGGATAGTCAGAACAACCACATTGCCCTGCATTGACAGAAACTGTACATAGGAGGAGCAGCATCACAACACAGATAGTCAGAACAACCACATTGCCCTGCAGTGACACACTGTACATAGGAGGAGCAGCATCACAACACAGATAGTCAGAACAACCACATCGCCCTGCAGTGACACACTGTACATAGGAGCAGCATCACAACACAGATAGTCAGAACAACCACATCGCCCTGCAGTGACACACACTGTACATAGGAGGAGCAGCATCACAACACGGATAGTCAGAACAACCACATTGCCCTGCAGTGACACACACTGTACATAGGAGGAGCAGCATCACAACACAGAGAGTCAGAACAACCACATTGCCCTGCAGTGACACACTGTACATAGGAGGAGCAGCATCACAACACAGATAGTCAGAACAACCACATCGCCCTGCAGTGACACACTGTACATAGGAGCAGCATCACAACACAGATAGTCCGAATAGCCACATCGCCCTGCAGTGACACACACTGTACATAGGAGGAGCAGCATCACAACACAGACAGTCAGAACAACCACATTGCCCTGCAGTGACACACTGTACATAGGAGGAGCAGCATCACAACACAGATAGTCAGAACAACCACATTGCCCTGCATTGACACACTGTACATAGGAGCAGCATCACAACACAGAGAGTCAGAACAGCCACATTGCCCTGCATTGACACACTGTACATAGGAGGAGTGTGACGAGGTAATGGGTTAAAAGGCTAAGTCTCTAGGGAAGACTTTAGATAATTTGCCTTTAGCCCACTTCTCTAGGGTATGGGAGATGAGCAACTTTCCCGGCCCCTTTTCATCTAATAAATTTATATTTGTGCCCGGGTTCTGGCTCGTCAGATGGTTGTAAGAAATACAAGTGGTTGAATTGCTCTAAATGGCAGACAGAGAGAAGTAGGGTTTTACATGAAATTACAAGACTCCCACTCTCATCAGTCTGACCAAAGGGTTCAGGATTATTTGACACTTGTATTTTATTTACTCCCAAAATCTGCATAAGATTATGCAACAATAATAATAAAGCAGCTCAATGGCGCCAAAACAAAATATGGATAAAACACAATGAAATCCGAAAGGATTCACAAGACTTTTGTCTTTCTATAAGGTTCGCCCCATGCCGGAAGGGTTACTAATTATCTTCGGTGTCCGTAGGAAAGTTCAAATGATTGGCGCAGTCAGGTGGACTTAGCTGTTTGAAGTTCTGGGCTTGCTCGTCAGGTGAGAGTAGCTCCCAGTCGTTCCGGTTACGGCTTCGCGGGATGGCACGGTTCAAGCGTGGTCTCCTCGCGGATTCTGGGTGCAGGTTGTCTTGGCGACGGACCCGTCTTGGTGCTTGGTGGAGTCCGGGATGATCTTCCGGCCCACGATGCCCTGCTGATAATCACAGGAGAAGGTGGATGTAGATCTCTATGGCTTAGAGACAAGGGGCTTCAGTCGGCAGGGAATTAGTGAATCCCAACCGGCTTGAAGGCTTCCCTTGTACAATAGCACTACATGTAGTTAATAAATAAACTGAATTTCAGTTAACAAACTGAGATCAGTAAAACATAAAAGGTGATCAAGACAACATCACTCTCCATCCAACACCTGGAAAGGAATGGTATCATAAAGTGCAAGATTGCGGCCCATAGGTTTCCTACTAAAAATAGTGCAAGATTGCGGCCCATAGGTTTCCTACTAAAAATAGACAAAAGGGTTAGTAGGCATAAACTCCGGTTCTGGTACCAAAAGTGTTCAAGTCAAAAACACACACACAAATAATCAGTGCACATAAATAGAATAGAATGTTTACCACTTCTTTTCTATAACATATCTATCTACTCCTTATTCATCATTGAACATAGGATCTAGATCAAAACTAGAGTCAAACAAACAACCAGTCTCAATCACCAGTCATCAATAAGACTTACTAGGTGGGCTATTCTGGCTGGGAGAGGTGTTGCTCTAGTCAGTTTCAGCGTCTTGTGTGAAAAACTTTTTCTCACTACGCCAATTATAGCCTTCACTTTCAAACAATGAAAGCCTGCTATTGGTGTATTACAGTCCACACGTCACAAGATGCTGTTCTAATTGTACCGAACAATCACGCGCCTATTACATCCTTATCACGTGCCGACATTCAAAATCCTTCTCGTGTTCGGAGAAGAAGGGTTTCAAAGGGGCCGCCCGTGGTTGTCACTTTCTTGTGATGAGACGGTAGATAAGAGAGGGGGGGGGGGGGGGGATGAAGGGAGATAACCGCGGTAGGTGGTACGTGCTGACCGGGGAGACAAGTCGGACTTCAAACAGACAACGCCCTTACTCGGCGTTCTCTTTGAACGCGGGATGGCAATTAACGTGGCGGCCGGACAGAGAAATGAAAAGGAGAGGGGGGGGGGGGGTGTAGATAAAGAAAGAGGGGTCGCGCGGGACACTTACGTCACAAGGAGCAGCATCACAACACAGAGAGTCAGAACAGCCACATTGCCCTGCATTGACACACACTCTAGTTTGGCGAGGAGGACCCTGTTATTGATTACAACCAGTGTCTGAAAGCAGTACTCGACAGACACGCTCCCCTTACGACTCGCTGTGTAACAGACCGGCCTTCTGCACCTTGGCTCACGTTGGAAGTGAAGCAGTCCAAGCAACAACGTCGACAGGCAGAGCGTCAGTGGAGGAAGACACACCTGGTGGTTCATCGACAGATGTTTCAGCAACGCAGAGAGAACACTAAGGACTTGATCAGTGAAGTCAGGACAGTTCACACTAGCGCTAGGGTAGAAGAATGCACAACTAGCAAGGCCTTGTTCAGTTTGGTGGCTCATCTTACGGGGAAGGGTAAAGACAATAGTCTACCAAACAACATACTAGCTGATCAGTTACCTGATGCGTTCTGTGACTTTTTCACTGATAAAATTGTACAGCTCAGGTCAGAACTTGACAAAGCAGGTGGAAGCCCATATTTTTTCTGTCTTTACTGGAAAACCAATGCTTGATTTTACACCAGTGACAGAAGAGCAGGTTAGGGTTATTATTGTTAATACGCCCAAAACATCCTGCAGCCTTGACCCCATCCCAGCATATCTCATGTATCAGTGTCTTGATGAGTTAATACCTGTTATCACCACCATTGTCAATAACTCCTTGAGTACTGGCACTGTACCCTCTTCTTTCAAAAATGCTATTGTAACACCTCTGTTGAAAAAGTCCAATCTCGATCCAAACGTAATGAAGATTTACAGGCCTGTGTCAAATTTGCCTTTTGTTTCTAAAATCTTGGAGAAGGTTGTTCTGTGTCAACTGCTCAATCATTTGAGTCAGTCTGACTTGCTTGAGCCTTTCCAGTCTATCATTCCACAGAGACAGCTTTACTTCGTGTTGTCAATGATCTGCTCTCTGCTTGTGACAATGGTAATATATCTTTGCTATCCCTACTTGATCTGTCGGCCGCGTTTGATACGCTTGATCATAACATATTGCTTAAGAGACTACAAGTCTCTTTTGGATTGTCAGGTTATGTCCTTAAATGGTTCACATCTTACTTGAGTGACCGACTCCAGTCTGTTGTTGTACTCAATCAAGTTTCAAAATCTGTTTCTCTGAAGCATGGAGTGCCTCAGGGTTCCGTGCTAGGACCTGTGCTATTTACAATGTACATTCAACCTCAGTCAGTGGATCAGGCAGTTTGATGTTATGCATCACATGTTCGCTGACGATGCACAGCTGCATCAGTCAGCACAACCCTGTCAGTTTCCCCAGCTTGTTGTCACTCTTCAGCAGACAATAGAATCTGTCAAACAATGGATGACTGTGAACAAGCTGAAAATGAATGATGGGAAGACCGAGGTCATCCCAGTCGGAACGTCCAGGCAGCTCAAAGCAGTCTCCAACAGTAGTTCTCTTGTTGTGTCTGGTGAAGACATCTGTTTTGCCGAGTCCATTAGGAATCTTGGGGTACATCTGGATCGTGTACTCTCAATGAAGAGCCATATAAAGCTACTGTGCAGGACCATCTATCTTGAGCTCCGCAGAATCGGTCATATCCGTCCTTTTCTTACCATTGATGCGGCCAAAAAGCTCATGTCAGCATTTGTTTTGTCCAGACTGGACTATTGCAATTCTTTGTTTTTTTGTCTCCCAAACACGCTTCTCGACAAACTGCAGAGAGCTCAGAATCATGCTGCACGCATAGTCCTCAGAAAACGCAAATTCGACCATGCAAAGCCTCTCTTGAGGGAGCTGTTCTGGTTTCCCGTCCGAGCCCGTATCGAATACAAAATTGCCACCCTCTGTTTTCGATGCCTCCACGATCTTGCTCCCTCCTATCTTTCAGACTTAGTTAAGCCATACACACCATCGAGATCTCTCCGTTCCTCAGACGCCGGTCATTTGGCCATCCCGCGAGTTCGCCTGGAGACATATGGCAAGCGTTCTTTTTCTTTTGCTGGCCCTACTGTTTTTAATTCGTTACCTTTAGCCCTTCGTAATGCACAAACGTTTAACGCTTTTAAATCAGGCATGAAGACCTTCTTATTCCATACCTATTTTAACCATGATTAATCTGACGTGTATCAACCGTCAACCTGCTGATATGTCTTATTCCAAACGGTGTGTGTGTGATTGCGTGTGTGTAGGTGAGTGCGTGCGTGCGTGTGTGTGTGTGTGTGTGTGTGAGTAGGCGTGAGAGAGAGAGTGGAGGGTGTGTTTTGGCACAAGCCACAAACCTATAACTCACTGTGTCGGTCTGTCGGTAGGTCCAAAATTGTCGCACTTCAAATCGAGGCTGCACTTCAAATTGAGGCTGCTCTTTAAAATGATGTTTTGTTTTTAATTGTCGCACACCACAAACGATTGCGAATCCGCGCTTGTTTATATTTATGACACTTTGGATATTGTTCTATTTTATATGTGAAATGCGATGAGATTCTCTCTCTCTCTCTTTCTCTCTCTCAAAATTTTCCGAGTTTATTTTTATCTTCATGTTTTACTTTGTGTATGGAGGGGTGGGGGGAGGTGGGGTGTGTGTGTGTGTGTGTGTGTGTGTGTGTGTGTGTGTGTGTGTGTGTGTGTGTGTGTGTGTGAGTGTGTGTGTGTGTGTGTGTCTGTGTGTGCCTAAAAGAAGGATGGGGTAGACAATTGTTTAGCTTAAGATTGTATTTTCTCCACGCATTTGTTTTCTTTTGGTTGCTCTTTGTATTTATGTGTGGTTTCTTTTCTTCATTTTCTATTTTTCTGCATGAGGACTGGACGAAAAAAAAGCAATGTTGCTTAATCTTTTATCCTCAATAAAGAAAACTTATTCATTCATTCATTCATCCTCTCTCTCTCTCTCTCTCTCTAGCAGTTAATGCAACATGTCCTCTCTGCAAAGAAGGTATTGAAAATGAAGTCCATTTTGCATTTGTTTGTAAAGAATATAGTTCACTACGTTTAAAGTTTAATTTCGTCAATAAATATACTGTAAATTGTAACCTAGAAAACCTCTTTAATAATGAAGAAACTGTACAATCTATTGCTAAATATATTGCTGAAGCTTACAGTCATAGAAAAAAAATGCTTCACTTAGTAGAAAATATATAAATTATGATATAATAAAACAAATAAAAAAAAAAGTCAAATGAATATATACTGAATTTTGATGAATCAGTTTATGTGACATTATGTTTTGTGACATTATGTACTTATCACTTGGCTATCTGTATATGTGTCGCTTTTGGCCGATTAATTCACAATTGTATGCGTGCTATGCCATTCTATTTATCATATGTGAATGTACCCGTAATCTTACTTGCCTTGAGTAGCTACTAGCAGGTATATTATGTTTACACTACTGTTATACATTTATCTTTATGCTACACCCGTGCGTGAGGGGAAATAATCAACATAAACAATCAAAGTGTATGACTATGCAAGCACATGAGAATGTTCGTGTTTCTCTCTCTCTCTACAAATTATCCACACCTCACGACACAGACGAACAATCAACAACAGTCCACAAAAGCAGGTAGAATTCAATCCTGGTCAACTATTAAACCAAAAGAAAGTTTCACATTCGATTATCATTCATCATCAGTTCACTCTCCACACTAAATATAAAATTCCTTCGGGTGTTTCGCCTTTTCTTAATATACCTAGAAAAGGGAAACTATTTCAATAACACATTTTCTTAATTAATCCTCAAATTGTCTCCCATTTGAGTTTTCCAAAACCATCTCCATTTACAAGTGCACAAGTAGTAGGTTCCTTCATAGTTATCCAAAACTAACTCATTTTATCTACTACTCAATCCCACAAACCAAACTGGCAGTAAATAGCGCAGGTGCTCCCAGTGCACTCCTGCCGTTATCTCTTCAACCAGGCCCGCCGGTGCAGAACGAAGTCGCGTCTGCCCGCGTGCATCCTGGTGTTGCCGACTGTGTCACTTTGCTCCAGACCGCCGCACGGAAAGGATAGTCAGCGCGTCAAAGGAGATGGGGCCCATGCCACACCACTCTCCTAGCCAGCCACAGAAGCTGAAATGATCGATACCAACCATATACAAGCTATCCAAAATAAGTACGTGTTAACAGCCCACGAGACTTACCAACCAAATAGTCTCCTGTTAACAAAGAACAAACCACCATCAAAATGGAACAAACTGATTATTACCAAACAACAACGCACTCAACACAACACCTTGGAACCTGCAAACTATCATTGACTTCTTCCAACATTCACAAAGAGTAATACCTTTGACACACCACCTTGACGTCTATCACAACCAAGTAACGAACTCACCAAACGAAGCCAAAAATTAGAATTCCATACAAGGAATGCAACAACTGTATTCATAGAAATAACAAGAGAGTAAACCCATAGGTACGAACCTGCATCAACAGCAGCTTACAAAAAACATAAGTGAGTTGCCCCCGGTCCACATCCCAAAGCTAACTGCTGAGGACCAAAAAAAACGATGTGTCCCATTCAAGACAAACATGGCAACTGAACTCAACTGAACGAAAACCGTCAATACACATCTGCGCGTCACGTGATACGCATACTGCGCTGAGGTTCCAAACCAGAAATATGGCATCACAAAAAACGCCCAAAACACTGCGTAACAATACTCCCCCCTTTATAAAAAACAACAACGACCAAGTTGTTTTTTCCAAACAACGCAGTAGCAGCAGATAACTCACAGAACATTCAAGTCAAGAACTGATCGACCTCAGACCTCGACAACAGATCAGCAAACTGGTTAGAAGAACCCGAAACTGCCTCCAACACAAACGAATATTCCTGAAGGAACAGCGACCACCTGAGCACTCTGGAATTCCGGAAAGTAGACGACTTCAAATAAGTGAGAGGACGATGGTCCGTCTGCAAAACGAACTGTATACCCCACAGAAACCTGGCGAACTTCTGAACAGCCCAAACAATGGCAAGACATTCCCGTTCAATGGTACTGTAGTTTTTCTCCCTATCCAAGAGCTTGCGACTGGCATAGGCAACTGGATGAAGGACGTCATACACACCATGAAACTGCAGCAGCACAGCCCCAAGACCTGTGGAACTGGCATCAGTCCTGAGAACAAACAAAGCACCAACACGCGGCAAAAGCAAGACTGGCTTCTCAGACAAAATTTCCTGAATGCGTACCAATGCCTCGGCACACTGAGGACTCCAAACGATACTGCGAGGAGCGTTCTTAGCTGTCTTGGTCAAATCAGAAAGGGGAGCAGTAATCTCCGAAAAATTGGGGACATATTTCCTATAGAAGCTGAGCAACCCCAACAAAGATCTGACCTGCTTCCGAGTAGTGGGGGTAGAGATCTTCAAAATCTTCTCAATCTTGGATGACTCAGGCCTCACAGTACCAGCACCAACAACATGACCAAGGAACTCAAGAGACTTAAAGCCTGCCTCAATCTTAGACGGACGCACCGTAAGACCATGACTCTGAATCTTCTCTAGCACCTGTTTGACATGGGACAAATGCGACTGCCACGTGACACTGCGAATCAGAATGTCATCGAAAAAATTGACGGCAAAAGACTCTTCTAGCTTCAACATGCGCATCATGCGCGCAAATACCGCAGGCGCAGACACCAAACCAAACGGCATACGGACAAACTGAAACAGCCCTAAGTGAGTAGTAACCGCAGTTTTGTGTCTATCTTCTGGCCTAACGACAATCTGCCAATAGCCTTTGGCTAAGTCAACTTTCGTGAAGTACACACCATCGGCAAGAGTAGCGAACAAAGCCTCAACATCTGGAATTGGCTCTGCATCAAATACTGTCACTCTATTGAGAGCCCTATAGTCCACACAAAAACGGCATGTACCATCTTTTTTCCTGACCAACACAACTGGCGAAGAGTAAGGACTACTAGAAGGTTCAATAATCCCCAAATCCATCATCGTGTTGACCTCACGAACCACAACTTCCTTTGCAGCATAAGGAATGTCATAAGCCCTTCTACGCACTGGGACATCAGTAGTGAGAGGAATGTCTATGAACAAATTTCCACTAAACGAACCCGGAGCAGTGGTAAAAACTGGCTCAAAATCACGAAACACATCCAGCAACTCATCCTTCTGAGTGGCACTGAGGGAAGGGTCAAAATTAATGGAACCTATATCCTCATCTGGCATAGACGACGCCATGGGAGTCTGCAAAGTGGGAAGGGAGACTGAATCATCATCCTCGCGAACAACACCAACAGAGCAAAACTCCGGAACCGAAGTAGGAACTGACTGCACTGATTCCTGGACAGGGGTGTCACTGCTAACACGAGCACATGATTGGGCTTGACTACTGACACTAGCATCGTCACCAGCCAAAGGACTAATCTCAGACCAAGGAACAACCTGACCCTCACACACCAAAACAGCATCGACATCTGAAACAGCCAGAGACTGCGGCCTACGAACATACTGTTTCAACATATTGGCATGGAAAACCTTCACCTTTCCTTTGATCAGCACCTTGTAGTCAGGATGGAAACAATGTACAACGGGAAACGGACCCGACCATGTGGCTAACAGTTTGTTTGAATCTGTCGGCAGCAGCACCAACACCTCATCATCCACTTTGAACTGCCTGAACCTAGCCTTCCGATCAAAGTAGTGTTTGCCCCTCCTAGAAGAACGAGCAGAGTTCTCCATAGCAATCTGACAAGAGTCAGCCAACATGTTCTTCAACTGAAAGATGTATTCATACAATGGCTTAGCGTCCTTATCAACCTGAGTATCCTCGACCCAAGCTTCCTGAAGCAAAGCAATTGGACCTCGCACCTGCCTGCCGAACAGCAACTCAAACGGAGAAAACCCTGTACTCTCTGAAGGAAGCTCACGACATGCAAACAGCAACGCAGGGAGAAACCTGTGCCAAGACTTTGGTCGAGAATGAATCACCTTCTTAAGCATGGACTTAAGGGTACCGTGAAAACGCTCTATATGCCCATTTGCCTGAGGGTGGTATGGACTTGTTCTAATGCCCTTTGAACCACACAAAGTGTGAAACTGCCTCAAAAGTTCAGACATGAACTGGGAACCCTGATCAGACAAAATCTCCTTGGGAAACCCTAGTCTAGCGAAGATGGAGAGCAGCGCCTCAGCAACTGACACAGCAGAAATATCCTTCAAAGGAACTGCCTCAGGGTACCTAGTGGCAACATCAATAAGAGTCAAAATGTAGCGATGACCCTGATCCGAAGGAGGCGACAAAGGACCAACTAAATCGATCGCGACCCTCTCAAATGGCACTCCTATCTGCGGAACACTAGACAGAGGAACTGGTGGTACCCTACCTTTGGATACGGTCTTCTGACAAGCATCACAAGAAGTGACGTACTTAGCAACATCTACCGTAACGCCTGGCCAGTAGAATTTTGTGAACAGTCTAGCCAAAGTACGACGAACTCCACAATGTCCTGCCAACAAGAGATCATGTGACACTGTCAACACAGTAGGTCGAAGGCTAGTAGGAACCACTACCTGATCAAACTCTTGCTCACCTTTCTTGAAATGGCGAAACAACACTCCATTGGAAACATAGTAGTAGTGACTACGTCCACGAACCGACTTGACTCCACCAGAAGATGCCTGTGCAAAGCACGACTCTATCGACTGATCCTTTCCTTGCAAATCGATCAAATCTGCACGTGAAACCTTGAGATCAGCAGCCACACTCTCAAGAGACTTCTGTTCCACCACATGCTTAGCTCTAGCCCTTGTCACTGCGGCAAAAGAATGAACATCCTCCACACCATCCTGAGTGACCTTCTCCTGAACACATGGAATATTGCCAATAATGAGATCAGCAACTGGGTTATCCAACACACAACAGATCAACTGACCCTCAAAATATGGGCAGACAACATCAACTTTGGCCAAGGGAAACACATCGCCTCGACCACCAAACGACATGCACCGCACCGAACGACCCACCAACTGTGCAGAAGTCACTAACCGTTTACGCACTCCACAAATGGTAGCTCCTGTATCACGCAAAACCGAACAGGGAACCTGGTTTACTGAACCCGACTCAAGATTCAACTTGCCTGTAAAACCATCAGCCACAGAACAAGCAACCACATCATTAGCTGACTGAGACCCAACACTGGAACAAAAACCAGCCTCAACACCTTCAACGACAGATGCGACGTTAGCCTGACCAACAAAAGGACACCTACCAGGCGGATGACTGAGCGAGCAACGCTTACAAGAGTTATCACCACTCTTCCAAGGGCAAGAGTAAATGAAATGACCCTTTTCCTTACACATATGACAAACAGCATCACACGCGTTACCTGCACCTCGTCGCGCACCTCGCTGACGTGAAGTGAAAGAACCACCCCGTGGACCTACATTCTGCGTCGAGTAACCACCACCAACGGACGACTGGGCCTGACCTCCGAAACCACCTCCTCGTCCACCAAATGACCGGTATGAGCCACCTCGGTGACCACCACCAAAAGGCTTCCTGAAAACAGAAGACTGGTTATGGTTAAACCTGTTTAACTGGCCATACTCTCCAGGTGAACTACCATCACGACCTGACTGAGACGCATAGCCTACACCAACAAAGATACTAGACTGAGATTTAGCAGCTAGGTTTTTGCTAGGATGCGCACGCCTGTAAGCTTCAGCAGCTTTGACCATCTCTCCAAAATCTGAAAGACCCTTTTCAGAAATGAAGGTTGCTACATCAGAAGAAACACTTGTTAAGAACTGTTCAGCCAACACAAGATTCCTCAATTGACCAAATGTAGTAGACTGGGAGAGACCAATCCACCTGTCAAACAGCCGTTGTAACTCAATCGAGAAAGTATCAAAGTTCTCACCTGACTGAAGACGGGACTCACGGAAACGTTTCCTAAACCCTTCTGGCGTACACTGGAACTTACGGAGCAGCGCCTCTACGAGAACATCGTAGCCGACCGAGCTATCACCCTCACAGAGACTGTGGTACAACGTCAACGCAGGACCTTCCAACAAAGCAGATAAGTACATTACCCACAAATCTTTGCTCCAACCAAACGCTTTAGCATGTGTCTCAAAACGAAACAAATAACTGTCAATGTCATCAGTTTTGTCCTTGAAATGGGGAAGTCTTGGTAAATTTGGTCGATTTACATTTGTACTCTCAGTTTTATCAGCCTTGGGCTGAACATTACTAGCCCGTGCATTTTCCATTTCTAATTGGAAACGTAATTGAGCTTCTTGACGTTTTGTTTCTGCTTCTAATTCAAGCCTTTTTGTTTCTTCTTCTACGTTTAGTCTTTTAGTTTCCTCCTGCTCTTTTCTACTATCAGCTTCTAATTTAGCATTTTGCCTTTTAGTTTCCTCTTTAGCTTTTTCATTTTGTCTTTTAGTTTCCTCTTCCTCTTTGAGTTTTTCCATCCGTTCCTTTCCTAATTGCTTATCTCTTCTTTCAAAGCAACGTTCAACATACTCTAATAGCTTTTCTTCCTCTAACCCAAAAGCCTTACCCCGTTTAAGATAAACTTCGAAATCAGCATCATCCCCAAGGTTACTTTTGCTTTCTTCACTTTTCCCTTCCATGATGCAATATCAATCAGAAAAACAACAACCAGTATGTATAAACAACAAACTAAGCAAAGTTATCAAAACATACAAAATCCTCTAAACAAATATGAAAATATCACTTCAAAGAGGACTAGTTAAACATTATAAGACTTGGGTTTTTTTTTTTACATCAAAGAGGACTAGTCAAACATTACCACTTTTTTTTTAGTCACAAAATTGAAAGTAAAATTGGCAATATAAAAAAAATTGTACAAAGAATCAAAATACAAAATGTTCAATACTAACCACAACCCCCCAAGAACTGAAAAGATAGAAGCAAACACAAAAGTTAATAAAAAGCAATAAGATTCACAAATTAACAATCACCACAATTCAAACACTATGCATGCACTCGCACAACAAATCACTATGTATGAATAACTAGAAAAAAAAACAGGATTGAATCCTAAACTCTCATACACCTTACTCACTGGAGGGAAGTAACCCTAAGATAGTGCCACAGACAGCAAAATTAAAAATAGGAACGCAGAGCAGAGCAGAGAAATGAAAAACAAGGCTGTAAACAGAACAAACCCCCAAAGAAAGACCAGGGTAGCTAGTCCCTCGCACTGTCAGAAAAACAAAATATTTACAAGACAGCACCCCGTTACTCTGGAGACGGGTACCTACAAAACTCCTGCTAAACTCATAAACAACAAGCAAAAACAAAATTATTAGCACATCATATATAGGTCAATGGATAACCAGATAAACAATATCCAAGATACAAATACTCAAACAAAACACGCAGAGGCCGAGCAATCAGACAGAGAGAAAGTCGGGGTCACCAAATGTTACACCCGTGCGTGAGGGGAAATAATCAACATAAACAATCAAAGTGTATGACTATGCAAGCACATGAGAATGTTCGTGTTTCTCTCTCTCTCTACAAATTATCCACACCTCATGACACAGACGAACAATCAACAACAGTCCACAAAAGCAGGTAGAATTCAATCCTGGTCAACTATTAAACCAAAAGAAAGTTTCACATTCGATTATCATTCATCATCAGTTCACTCTCCACACTAAATATAAAATTCCTTCGGGTGTTTCGCCTTTTCTTAATATACCTAGAAAAGGGAAACTATTTCAATAACACATTTTCTTAATTAATCCTCAAATTGTCTCCCATTTGAGTTTTCCAAAACCATCTCCATTTACAAGTGCACAAGTAGTAGGTTCCTTCGTAGTTATCCAAAACTAACTCATTTTATCTACTACTCAATCCCACAAACCAAACTGGCAGTAAATAGCGCAGGTGCTCCCAGTGCACTCCTGCCGTTATCTCTTCAACCAGGCCCGCCGGTGCAGAACGAAGTCGCGTCTGCCCGCGTGCATCCTGGTGTTGCCGACTCTGTCACTTTGCTCCAGACCGCCGCACGGAAAGGATAGTCAGCGCGTCAAAGGAGATGGGGCCCATGCCACACCACTCTCCTAGCCAGCCACAGAAGCTGAAATGATCGATACCAACCATATACAAGCTATCCAAAATATGTACGTGTTAACAGCCCACGAGACTTACCAACCAAATAGTCTCCTGTTAACAAAGAACAAACCACCATCAAAATGGAACAAACTGATTATTACCAAACAACAACGCACTCAACACAACACCTTGGAACCTGCAAACTATCATTGACTTCTTCCAACATTCACAAAGAGTAATACCTTTGACACACCACCTTGACGTCTATCACAACCAAGTAACGAACTCACCAAACGAAGCCAAAAATTAGAATTCCATACAAGGAATGCAACAACTGTATTCATAGAAATAACAAGAGAGTAAACCCATAGGTACGAACCTGCATCAACAGCAGCTTACAAAAACATAAGTGAGTTGCCCCCGGTCCACATCCCAAAGCTAACTGCTGAGGACCAAAAAAACCGATGTGTCCCATTCAAGACAAACATGGCAACTGAACTCAACTGAACGAAAACCGTCAATACACATCTGCGCGTCACGTGATACGCATACTGCGCTGAGGTTCCAAACCAGAAATATGGCATCACAAAAAACGCCCAAAACACTGCGTAACACTTTACTTGTCAATCAGTTGTTTCTATGTTATTACTATCTGCATTTTTGGTTGATTGAAGAAGCGAATGTATCAAGTTTTAGTTCAAGTTATCTCGTTACTGTTTATTATGTTTGAAAAATGTTGTGTTGGTTTATTGCGGTAATCGAGTGTTACGATTTGTCGGCTGGTTGTGTGTGTGTGCGTGCGTGCGTGTGCGTGTGCGTGTGCGTGTGCGTGTGCATGTGCGTGTGCGTGTGAATGTGTGTGTGTGTGTGTGTGTGTGTGTGTGTGTGTGAGTGTGTGTGTCATGATTTACTTCGAATAATATTGCAACTGATTATTTTGATTTGTCGGTTGGTTGTATGTTTATATGTATCTGAATTTACTTTCGATTTTGCAATAGCTATGCTTTGGTTACCACCTTATTACAATTTCATATTATAGTTTACTTGTCTATAGGGAATAGGCATTATTATCTAAGTTGCTACTGAATGTGTTCCTTAATGCGAAAAGGATATCGTAACTTTCCGTTGTTTTGTCGCCATTAATTTAGAAGTACTTTCAGTACCAATGCACTTCCTTGGCAGAAGAGCTATGTAAGCTATTGCCAATAAAATATTTGCGTTTGCGTTTGCGTCTCTCTCTCTCTAGCTCTCTCCATGAGTAACTGATCCGCCCCTGCTGTCTGCATCATATCTGTCTGCTTGTATGTCGGTCTGTCTGTCTGCCTGCATGTCTGTCTCTCTCTCTCTCTCTCTCTTTCTTCTCTCTCTCTCTCTAGCTCTCTCCATGAGTAACTGATCCGCCCCTGCTGTCTGCATCATATCTGCCTGTCTATCGGTCTGTCTGTCTGCCTGCCTGTCTGTCTCTCTCTCTCTCTCATTCTCTCTCTCTTGTGCTAATATAGGGTATGCTTGGAGTGCATATTCTGTTGTAAGTTCCCTATGTTTGCATGTTTATTAATTGAATTGTCATAGGTGGCTTACGAGCTGGT
>CM065685.1:303540-317375 GCA_017654935.2 Phymorhynchus buccinoides | reverse complement strand
CCAAACCAAGTATCCCGCCAAACAAAGGGAAATAAAGCAGTAGCCACCCTTTTGCCTGCCCTGATAAAGGGAGAAGCCAAACCAAGTATCCCGCCAAACAAATGGAAAACTTTACGGGACAATTAAGGGTCAAGCTTACTTGGAAACGAAATTAGACAAAACGAGACGGTGGCGGAAAACAACGACAAACCAAAAACCTCAAGCGAAAGAAATGCAAACTAGCAGACTAAACTTAAGTGCTTCCCCGTTACGGGCCAAGTTCGTACTTACGGTACTACACAGCTCACGGAACCACTCGCACGCACGCACCCTGCCATTAGCACCAAACTAGTATCGTATTGGCTCACCCTGAGTCTTGGTTGCAGTCGCTGCCACTGGTAGACGGATTCAGCATGTAAACGTGAGCTCCTGCACCGGACCGTGTTCGCCTCCGTTACAGGTTCCAGTCTTTGAGCCACCTTCCGTCACCGCTGGAGATCAACTGACCCCGGCGCAAAACCCCTGCACCCGTAAATAGCGCCCTCTCGCTACCCGTATGCGCAGAACACATGCGCATCCAACCACCATGGGAGATCACCCCAACACCACATTCCCCCCAACCTTATGATAAAAGGCTCCGACTGGAGCATGCGCACACAACTAAATTATGTAAAACTGACCAGAGACCTCCCAACCAAAAACCTCTGGAAAACCATCCCAATACATTTGTTATTTTTTCCAAACAATTTACAAGACGGGCTCAAACCAGGCCTCTAAAACACAAAATGACTTAGCCACAAAACTTTCTAGGCTACTTGGAGCCCTCAACCCCCTAGAAACTGGTTAGAAAACTCCTTAGAAAAACTATTCACCAAGGAACCTCCCAAACTAAAAAAACATAGTTTGCCAACTATTGGAGCACCTGACCAAACCTCTGGTCCAACCTGTGCAGCAAAAGGTGAACACAATAAACTAGTCTGCTTTGACTAGGAAAAAAAACATAGTTTACCAACTAAAACAACTTCACCTCCCAAGACTGTAAAACACTATGAATGTACAAAAATTAGACATACAAACGAGTTTGTACAAGCCAACTGCTGTTGGTCCACGGATCTTAAGAATCCCAAACATAAACAAACACAGGTGTAGATTTCTTCAATGTCTTCCAGTTGACACCACTTCGCAGGGTCACCGTGACGTTTACACATGATCCATGGTACCATTCTTGGCAATGGTCACATTGAATCATGAAACGCCATGACCATGGTTTCCTGCATAAACAGTAAGCCGTTTGATCACTGGACTCCCCCTGAGGTTGACTGTCCTCCGTGACCATCTGATCCTTGAACTGTCAAATCCAGCTTGGAATCTTGCGGTCCCGACACGGCATCATCCGATCGTGGTTCGTCACCAGCACATAATTCCGGAGTTTGACCCGGTACAAGTACGGCGACAGCTTCTTGATGATCACCCAGGTCCTTTCCACGGTGAACAAAGCTTTCTGCGTTTTCCCTTCACAACTGCCGTATCCAATAAGTACACGACATCGCCTTTGGCGTATGCCCTCAGCAGGACTTTGAGGTCGTAGTTCCTCTTCATTGCCCTCTGGGAAGACCTCAAGTTCTCGTGTGCAGTCTTATGAGCCTCCTGTGATGCCTTGACTAGATGCGCCACATATTCCTCCTCATCCTCGAATGACTGGTTCGGCACGGGAAACATGAGATGAGCTGGGCTATTCACCTCCCCACCGAGCATCAACATGTTAGGAGTGAATCCGGTCATGTGATTCACCGAGGCACGGATTGCTCCTGCAATCTGTGGCACATACTTGTCCCATCGGTTCTGCGCTTTTCCCAGGAAACATCTCACTGCGTCCAACAAAGTTCGATTGTACCTCTCCACCTGTCCATTGACTGAAGGGCGATAGGGAGTAGTACGAGTTTTGTGGATGTGAAGAGTCCAACATAAGGCTTCGAACAACTTGCTCTCGAAGTTTCATCCCTGATCTGAGAACAGCTGAAAAAGGTAGCCGAACCGGGAGAAGAATGTGTTGACAGCAGCCTGCGCAGTTTCCTCTGCTTTTTGGGATGGGAGCGGAACACATTCGACCCATTTGGTGAACTGGTCCACCATCATCAGGCAGTGTTCGTTGCCCTGAGCTGTCTGAGGTAACGACCCAATGAAATCAATATGGACAGTTCCATAGAGGCTCCTGCATGATATTCGGTCAAAGGAACCTTGCCGTATTTATTGTTCTTGTTATTACGGCTGCACACGTTGGAGGACAGCACACAGGTCTCCACATCCCGGAACATCTGGAACCGGAAGAACTTCTCTTCCAGTTTGGCCTTAGTACACGCCACTCCTTGATGAGCCGCGGAAGGAACATCATGATGCAGTAGGATTGCTTGGTTCTGAAGGGAATCTGGCATCACAAGTTGCAGATCTTCAGAAGCAGGGTCTCTTCAATACAGCACATCGTCATGCAACACGAAACCCCCGTTAACCCAGAAATATTTAGCACATGGCGAAGAGGAAAAAAGAATTCTCTCTTCAGGCTCGACTTTGTCCTGGAGGTACCGCAATATTATATCCAGATCAGGATCTTTTTCTTGTTCCTTCCGAAGCTCCTCCATGGAAAATCCCCAGCAAGTCTCTGACGTGGACCTTTGGGCCGGGTTTACCTTACACATCCGCACCTGTAAATGACCACCCAACCTTTCCACCTCAAAACCTGCGCTTGTGCTTCCTATTTCAAATTCTTCAGGCAGATCTGCCAAACATTCCTCAGCCAAGCTGGACAAAAGGTACAAGTTAGGCATCTGCATCCTGAATCCCACAGATGTATCCGGCCTCTGAGAGCTGACAGGCATTTCATCCTTGGACACATGAGTGCTCACTCGGGAACCTGATGACATTGTTTGCAGTACGGAATCACTTTTCAAACTAGCCAGATTTGACGAGAAACCATCTAGTGCATTCACTGGAGGCACCAGTACAGGGGCTGCCGCCACCTTGCTTGCCGTATCCACAGGCAAACAACCCATACGATCCCAGGCATTCTGCTCCTTGTCAGGAATCGTTGAAACTCATAGATACTGAAGCCTCTTCCAAAAGCCCCTGATCTCTACCACCAGTTCTGGAGACCTCCACAGTCGCTACTGTAGCCTCATCCATAGGAGAACCGATTGTTCCAGAACCATGAACAGCAATGTTCCCTCCTGCCAAACACGTGGTCTCATCCAGTCTGTGCAAACTCGCCCCACTGAGTGTCTGCTCTTCTGCAGTAAGAACACAAGGAAGATCCTCTGTTTCATCCCAAGCACATATGCTGGGCGTGGTGACAAAACGTCTGGTATCCTTGGCAATGCGTCAGCGTTTCCATGCTTAGCACCAGACCAATGTTTGATGATCATATGGTATTGTGAAAGCTCTTCCATCCAACGAGCTAGTTGGCCTTGGGGATCCTTGAAACGCAGAAGCCAGGTGAGACTTGAGTGGTCAGTTCGGATGGTAAAAGGCTTGCACAGAAGGTAATACTTGTATTCCCTTGTAAAGCGCACAATGCTGAGTAGCTCTCGTCGAGTGTTGCAGTATCTTTGCTGTTCTGGAGTCGATGAAAAGCTTCCATAAGAGATAACACGCTCAACTCCGTCCTGAAGCTGACTTAAACCTGCACCAATTGCTGTGCCACTGGCATCAGTGTCCAAGATGAATGGGTCAGTGTTGTTGGGGAGAGATAAAACTGGAGGTGTGGTCAAATGCATTCGCAGGGATTCGAAGGCTGCCTGCTGCTCCTCACCCCAGAAGAACTTGTTCTTCCCCGTGAGGCCATACAGTGGTTGTGCCAGCTCGGCGAAGTCTTTCACAAAGTTTCTATGGTAGTTCACAAAACCCAAGAAACGCTCAACATCTTTTGAGCACTTTGGAACAGGCCATTTGACCACCGTGTCAATGTCTTTGCTGAACAAAGCAGCCTTATCCTTGTTCACAATCCGCCCCAAAAACTCCACCTCGGACTGAAAGAGGATACACTTCCTGGGTTTCAGCTTCATTCCATGCTGACGGAATCTCTGCAGTGCGTCTCGGATATTCTAGAGATGCTCTGTGAAATCATCCCCCAACACCAGGATGTCGTCCAGGAATGCCAACACTGTCTTCCAAGTAAGGCCTCTCAGGATGAGATTCACTACCCTAGAAAAAGTGGCAGGAGCGTTCGTCAAGCCAAATCCCATCCTAACATGCTCAAATAGTCCATACTTGGTTAAAAACGCAGTTTTCTTCCTGTCTGACTCCTTCACTTTCACTTGCCAGTAAGCGCTGTTAGCATCGAGCTTTGAGAACCAGGTACTTCCTGAAAGTGTATCCAGGCAGTCGCCCCCTAATGGCAGGGGAAGAGTGTCCTTCACAGTCACATCATTCAATGCCCTGTAGTCTATGCACCATCCTTCTTCCTGATTAACACAGGAGCTGAAGCCCATTCAGATGCGTACTCCTGAATAACTCCAGCATCCAACATATTCTTCAAGTGAGCCTCCTCCTCTCCTGCGAAAACCGCGGGTGTCCGTCGCATTCTCTGCTTGATTGGCTTGGCATCTCCTGTGTCAATACCGTGCTCAATTGTTATGAAATTCCCCAGATCAAGATCATTAGCTGCGAAAACATCTTGAAACTCCATCAACGGCTGTTTCAACTCTTCTGCCTGCTCCTTCATGAGATGCTTGTTAGAATCATCTGCTAGCTTGCGCAAATGCTCAGGAACCTCACAACTCGGGACACTAACATGTACTGCTGCGCACCTCCCATCAGCTGGTTCTGAAAGGGAGACACCAGGCTTTTGAGTTTCCTTGGCTTCATCATCAGGCGAGTTCAAGACCTCAGACACCTCATATGCCTTGGCCAACAGTTGTCCTTTCTTGACAGTAATGAATTTACTTGAGGGATTCACCAAACAGACAACAGGTTCCTGGTCAGCCTTCCTGACTGGTTATGCGACGTATGAGCGAGGGTCATAATAGCGAGTCCCGAAACAGCGAGAATACAACAGCGAGTGTCCCAAAACAGCGAGTCCCAAAATAGCGAGTGGGACATACCATCGAAAGGGACGAAATAGCGAGTGCTATTTCAGTGAGTCCCGAAAAAGCGATTTTTTTTCATGATGAATTTACTTAGGTAATCGTGAGTGATTTTTTTATTATTTGAGCGTGGATAGCGAATCCAGAAATAGCGATTATTTACTTTTTTCACGTGTGAGTTTATATCCGACTTTGGTCACCGTGAGGATATTATTTTTAACATTTGAGCGTGGACATCAGTTCTTGTTATTGAATATTCACTGACTTTCTTGAGTAGTGTTAAGAACATTGTGACGTTGGGCCGTAGTTGCTATCACACAGACATTTCACATATTTCATCTCAACCAGTTTGACTAAGTTGCTTTAACATGGCGGAAACGATAACAACGCAAAAGGGTAAACATTTGCTTGTTTACAATGGATTTTCCTATCGTGTTGATAGACAGAACAAGACAACCATTAACTGGAGATGCACGACATCGAAGTGCAGTGGAAGAGTGACGACAAACCTTGAACACCACCCTCCACCGGATGATAAATCTCTCCATAGCCACCCTGCTGATCCAACATTTGTAGAGGTACGGAGATCAGTTGCCCGCATGAAAGCAAGAGGAGGTGAGACTGATGCCACGCCAAGAAGGCTCATCAGAGAGTTCGTTGCTCACCTTGACGATGAAGTGGCTATAAAAATGCCAAGCAAAACCGCTCTCCGCAGCGGAAGAACAAATTTGAAACAGCATTCCCGCCCGCTCCACAGCATCCTGCTGAATTCGAGATACCACAGCGCTTCAGAGTTGTGAGATGTGGTGGGCACGAAGTACGATTTCTGCTGTGCGACACCAAGGATCACGAGGACGAAGACCAAGGGTTGGGGAGAATCATTCTCTTCGCTACAAATGACGTGTTAAGATTCTTGCAGAATCTACCCCACTGGATGTTGAAGGTGCCGTCACAGTTATTCTACCAGTTGTTCACAATACACGCAGTGAAGAATGGTAACGTTTTCCCTGGCATCTATGCCCTGCTTCCGTCCAAAAGTTGCGCGACGTATGACAGAATGTGGGACTTGGTGAAGACATTTGCGTTGAATGCTGCCCCGACACGTTGCATTCTTGACTTTGAGATTGCAGCGAAGACATCAATCCAGGCAGCTTTTCCGGGAATTGAAGTAGCAGGATGCTTTTTTCACCTCTGTCAGTGCATTTGGAGAAAAATTCAAGAATTCGGATTGCAGAATGCATGTGTTACTGATGCAGACACTAGAAGATACTGCAAGATGCTTGCAGCTCTTGCCTTTCTCAAACCGGATGACGTAATTGATGGGTTCGAGACGTTACAGGAAAGCATGTCCTTCAAGAGGTGATCGATGTGACAAGAAGCCTCTATGTAAGTCTGGCAGCTCTCTGTCTAACTTTCCCTTTATCCGAACAGCAGCATTGGGTGGGATCACAGTCCTCTGAGCAGCTATGACCCTGGCAACAACTGGGATCCCATTTCGTGAGTCTTGGTTGCAGTCGCTGTCACTGGTAGACGGATTCAGCATGTAAACAAATCCCCAAAATAACAACTTACTAGACAAAGACAACGAAGTTCTCGAAGTTTCACCGTTCAAACCAACACTAACCTGGGTCAGGCCACAATGCTCACACTTGTCCAAAACGAGCAAGAAAACACGATATTATAAACACCTTCTAGAACTTACCACTTCGCCCAGTGGCATCAAAAACTATATACACGAAGGAGGACGGGACTTCTCAGCGAGGATAGGCCCCCTGACTCCCCAAAGGTCTCCTGTTCCGCTGCCTGTGTCTTCGAATATTTCGTTTGACATGGTCCAGAGGAGGAAGCATGGCGGCAGCTCCCTCCGGAAGCCAAGTTACGCACAATGACAAGACGTTTTGAGTGGATTGTTCAGACGATGTGGCCTTCTCTTTCATTGCCATTTGTGCCTTCTCCACATCTGGCTTACTTCTGGCTGGTCCATGGGAATGGACGACGTGGCCTTCTCTTTCATTGCCATTTGTGCCTTCTCCACATCTGGCTTACTTCTGGCTGGTCCATGGGAATGGACGACGTGGCCCTCTCTTTCATTGCCATTTGTGCCTTCTCCACATCTGGCTTACTTCTGGCTGGTCCATGGGAATGGACGACGTGGCCTTCTCTTTCATTGCCATTTGTGCCTTCTCCACATCTGGCTTACTTCTGGCTGGTCCATGGGGATGGACGACGTGGCCCTCTCTTTCATTGCCATTTGTGCCTTCTCCACATCTGGCTTACTTCTGGCTGGTCCATGGGAATGGACGACGTGGCCCTCTCTTTCATTGCCATTTGTGCCTTCTCCACATCTGGCTTACTTCTGGCTGGTCCATGAGAATGGTCGTTTGTGTCACTGATCAAGGAACCTCCTGAAATTCATAATACGGAAATGTTTAGTTTAAAATATGTTGACATTGTTGCTTCATGTGAGTGTGAAAAATGAGTAAGAAGAGAGAGAGAGAGAGAGAGAGAGAGAGAGAGAGAGAGAGAGAGAGAGAGAGAGAGAGAGAGAGAGTGAGGGAGGGAGGGAGAGAAAGAGAAGGAGAGAGAGGGAGAGAGAGAGAAAGAGAGAGGGAGAGAGAGAGAGAGAGAGAGAGAGAGAGAGAGAGAGAGAGGGAGAGAGAGGGAGAGAACGGTAATTCAAAGCATTCTATAAGGTATCCTATTGGAACTCTTAGTACCGAAGGTGCATAGCCCCCCCCCCCCCCCCCCCCCCACACACACACACACACACACACTTATGAACATTTCCCTGGCGTGCATGTGTGTGTGTGTGTGTGTGTGTGTGTGTGTGTGTGTGTGTGTGTGTGTGTGTGTGTGTGTGTGTGTGTGTGTGTGTGACAGAAAGATAGAAACTGAGGCAGAGAGAGGAAGAGAAATAGTTTAACTCATCTGGAATATTTTTGTAACTATTCACGATTTGTTTTCTGTTTGCTTCATGTGAGTGTGAAAGATAGAGTGAGAAAGATAGAGTGAGAAAAGAGAGACAGAGAGAGAGGGAGGGAGGGAGGGAGAGGGAGAGAGAGAAAGAGGGTGAGAGAGAAAGAAGAAGAAGAAGAGAGAGAGAGAGAGAGAGAGAGAGAGAGAGAGAGAGAGAGAGAGAGAGAGAGAGAGAGAGAGAGAAAGACAGAAACTGAGGCAGAGAAAGGAAGAGAGATAGTTTAACTCACCTGAAGTCTTGCATCGAGCTTTGCAAACAGGCCTTTTGATGCAGTGCCAAGCAATGGCTCCATCCGCTAGGTCCTTCTGTTTGTGGTAAGTTAGATTAGATTAGAAATATGGACGAAGAAATATAGCCGTTAGGCTTTCAAAGTCCCATCTTTGTGTTTTTATTTTTATTTTTACATACTCAAGGTATATCGTGCACTCAGGTTTTTGCGTTGAATTAATCATCGTATTCATACATTATGTCTTTATAAAATTTTAATTGATCAAGCTCATTTTTAAAGCTGTTAGTATTAGGTGCTCTCTTAATGTTAGTTGGTAGTTGATTCCATAAAGGTGCAACTCTGTTAGTAAAAGAATATTTTCTTGTGTTAGTTTTACAAAATTCAATAAATATTTTATCAGTGCTATTTCTTGTTCTGTCATAATTTGCTAGTTTGAAAAATTCTGTTGCATTTAAATCATCAATATTATTAAATATGTTATAACTTTGTATTAGATCACCTCTTATTCTCCTTGCTTTCAAACTTGGAAGATTCAGGCCTTCCATTCTCTCTCTATACGAATAGTTATTATATCCATCAATTAATTTAGTTGCCCTTCTTTGCACCTTCTCTATTAATGTTGATTGTCTTTTCAATTTGGGATACCAAATAACATTACCATATTCTATATGCGGTCTAATTAAACCTTTGTATAAATGCAGGAAAGTATCAGGAAAGTTCTTTTAATAATACCAAGCATTTTGTTTGATTTCTTAACAGCATAATGAATATGGTTATCAAATTTAAAATTTTCATCAAAAATTACACCAAGATCCTTTTCTTCTGTGCACTTTGATAAAGCATAGTTGGTACCATCTTTAATCATAGTATAATTATTACAAGTGTTATTGTTACCCATATGTAAAACTTTACATTTTGGGGCATTAAAGTATAATTTCCAAGTATCTGTCCACTTCACTAATGAATCTAGATCATTTTGTATCTCATCTTTATTTACGGATGTATTATATATTTTTGTGTCATCTGCAAATATCTTACAAAAGCTAGTTATGTCCTGTGGCAAGTCATTTATAAAAATCGTAAAAAGTAACGGACCAAGGATGCTTCCCTGGGGTATACCACTAGTTACATCTACATTATCAGAGTAAGCGTCACCAACTCTAACTAATTGTTTTCTATCATTCAAAATGTTTTCAATCCAAGCTAATAATTTACGTTATACCATAATATTGCAGTTTAATAAGTAATCTCTGATGGGGTACAGTGTCAAACGCTTTTCTAAAGTCTAAATAAATAATATCTACGTTATTACCTTTATCTAATAGTTTAGTTATGTCATTTATTACCTGCAGTAACTGTGTGGTGCAAGACCTATGATCCTCCATGAATAACTATCTATGTCCTTTTTCTGTCAAACAAAACTCCATGGTTGACTTCTTTCTTTGACTGCACTGTACTTAGCTTTTCATTTGATTTAAATAGATTTGTTTGATCTGAATCTGTACTCACTACACACACGTTTCTGATTATGTACTCATATTTCATTCAGATACTGCCTGTTCGTTTGTTTATCTATCTGTCTGTATGTGTCTCACTGATAGTCAATATATTAGATGCATAATGGGGGTGAATTGTCCGGGGGGCAAATTGTCCGGGGGCGAATTGTCCTCGAGGGCGAAATGTCCAGGGGCGAATTGTCCATGGCCAATTGTTCGGGGGCGAATTGTCCTGCTCCCCTCCCCAAAGCAGGCTCCACCCATGTAGCGGAGGAAAAAGCCGGTCGACAGCAAATTGATGTTCAAACGGACGAGGCCGCGTTCTCAGGGTTGCCCCTGACTTTCAACACAAGAGCGAACTTGTGTGGAGAATCTCATTCTGATCCGAGCCAGGCGGGCAAAACTCGATGTTTTAATTTGCATGGGGGAACTGAATGTTCACCCACTGGAAGTTTCGGCACGAAAAATTAATAAAACACGAACTGACAACTGACGCACACACACAAGCATGTAGCCAATGCGAACACAGAGCTCACTTCATCCAAATACGCACACATACACGCACGCGCACACACACAGATGCACGCACACACACAACTCCAGCAAAAACACGAACTCCATCCGCCGAACAAAATAGAGGCAGTTTCTGAAGAGAAACCGTTACAACACACTAGCGTTCTGCGCTAGAATCACTAACGGTTCTCTTGACTGCTCGTAGCAATGTGAGTACCTAGTTGAAATAGATGCAAGTATCCTATGTCTACCATCAAATTCCCTATGACAGGCAGAGGAGGCAAGTTTTACAGTGACAGAGTTTGATCACTGATTAAACTAAACAACATGTAAAACAATAGTTTGCAAAGTAGAACAAACTAAGATATAACCACTGGCTTAGAGTACTTACATGATCTATGAGCAGGGATAGTGTTCAGACATTGCAGGCTGATGACCACACCGGCGTATCACGCATCGCACAGTGAATGAGTGGCTAGTGCTAGTAGGCCTAACTACTCTGGTCAAGTGACGCGACCAACTGGCGGTCAAATTTGAATTATAAGCCTGCCGTCTTAGCGCGTGACTTGTTCAACTTTGAATTTGAATAAAATCTTGTGACTACAAAGGAGACACGCAATTACATCGTCTGCTGACACGATCACCAGGAGGCCTACAAAACTAGCGAATTGCAATCGAGCCGTCTGTCGGCAGACTGAACCGTCTGCTTTGAACAATCTTGTGACCAGTAAACTGGGCTATGAATAACTAGTGACGAGTACGTCACTCGGTCACATATGTATGATGTAATTGATGATTTATTGATGTTGTCGTGCATGATGTGATTGTTTTCATCATTTATTATTTACACAGGGCTAAGAACCTTAATTAGGGTGGACGTCTCTCTCTCTCTCTCTCTCTCTCTCTCTCTCTCTCTCTCTCTCTCTCTCTCTCTCTCTCTCTCTCTCTGACAGTAATAAACGTGAGTTGAGGTCAGTGACCACATTGTAATATCCACACTGACTGACAGCTTTGGGTGCTTGACCTCTACTGCTGTCTGCGCTTGCTGATGATATAGTGCTAATTTCTACCTCACCAGGAGGCCTACAAAACCAACTAAATATCTTAAGGACTTGTTGTAGCAACATGCAGCTATCTGTCAACACAGAAAAAACCAAAAGTAATGTATTTTTAGAAAAAGGAGTCTTTTTAGGAAAACGTGAACAATGGTATTATGATGGATCTTTATTGGAAGTGGTGAATAAATATTGTTACCTAGGTTTTACTTTTACAACACAAATTAGTGCTAAACTGGGAACGGAACATCTGGTAACCAAAGGTTCAATTAAACAAAGCATTCCACAATTACAAAGAGATGAGCCACACTATTTTCTTTAAGATATTTGATATAAAAATTCAACCTATTTTGTTATATGCGTCAGAAATATGGGGTTTGAATAGACTAGAGCACATAGAGAAAGTTCATTTGATGGCTTGCAAAAGATTTCTAGGTGTACCAATAAAGACCCCAAATAAAATGATATATGGTGACTTAGCTCGATATCCTCTTTATGTTAACTCAATTGTAAACTCTGTCAGATACTGGTTTAAATTGCTGCAAATGCATCCAAGATTTCCTTATAGTGTGCTCCCCCCCCCCCCCCCCCCTCTCTCTCTCTGAGTGTATCTATCTACTGGTGTGTCTTTCTGTCTTTTTATGTTTTTGTCTGTTTGTCAGTTTCTGTAAGTTTAAGTCTTTTGCTAAAAAGGTAAGGCATTAGCGTATTTTTATAAGATCATCAGCTTTGATTTGCAATTGTTTTCTGCTTTGAGATAATCAATTTTGATTTGAATTTTTTTTACTTTGATTCTATATTGATCTACCCCTATTTGTTTTTATCTTGACACTCGGTTTTGTGTCTTTTGTTTATTTTGATTGAAGCATATAATTATTTAAATCCGTCTATTTTGTCTGATATGCACCTTTTCTTATACTGAGCACGCCATAAGCCTAGCTTGTTGTTGCTTCAGTTTTGTTGCTTTGTATGTTTATTATATAAAAACAATAAAAACGTTTAAACCAGTACCTAGTTGAAGTAGATGTAAGTACCCTCTGTGTGCCATAAAATTCCCTTTAACAGGCAGAGGAGGTATGTGAGTACGTAGCCTCTGTGTACCATTGGATCGCTTGACAGGCATAAATGGTGTACGTACCCTCTGTGTACCATTGGATCGCTTGACAGGCATACATGGTGTACGTACCCTCTGTGTACCATTGGATCGCTTGACAGGCATACATGGTGTACGTACCCTCTGTGTACCATTGGATCGCTTGACAGGCATACATGGTGTACGTGCCCTCTGTGTATCATTGGATCGCTTGACAGGCATAAATGGTGTACGTGCCCTCTGTGTACCATTGGATCGCTTGACAGGCATACATGGTGTACGTACCCTCTGTGTACCATTGGATCGCTTGACAGGCATACATGGTGTACGTACCCTCTGTGTACCATTGGATCGCTTGACAGGCATATATGGTGTACGTACCCTCTGTGTACCATTGGATCGCTTGACAAGCATACATGGTGTACGTGCCCTCTGTGTATCATTGGATCGCTTGACAGGCATACATGGTGTACGTGCCCTCTGTGTACCATTGGATCGCTTGACAGGCATAAATGGTGTACGTGCCCTCTGTGTACCATTGGATCGCTTGACAGGCATAAATGGAGTACGTACCCTCTGTGTACCATTGGATCGCTTGACAGGCATAAATGGTGTACGTACCCTCTGTGTACCATTGGATCGCTTGACAGGCATACATGGTGTACGTGCCCTCTGTGTACCATTGGATCGCTTGACAGGCATACATGGTGTACGTACCCTCTGTGTACCATTGGATCGCTTGACAAGCATACATGGTGTACGTGCCCTCTGTGTATCATTGGATCGCTTGACAGGCATACATGGTGTACGTGCCCTCTGTGTACCATTGGATCGCTTGACAGGCATAAATGGTGTACGTGCCCTCTGTGTACCATTGGATCGCTTGACAGGCATAAATGGAGTACGTACCCTCTGTGTACCATTGGATCGCTTGACAGGCATAAATGGTGTACGTACCCTCTGTGTACCATTGGATCGCTTGACAGGCATACATGGTGTACGTGCCCTCTGTGTACCATTGGATCGCTTGACAGGCATACATGGTGTACGTGCCCTCTGTGTACCATTGAATCGCTTGACAGGCATACATGGTGTACGTACCCTCTGTGTACCATTGGATCGCTTGACAGGCATACATGGTGTACGTGCCCTCTGTGTACCATTGAATCGCTTGACAGGCATACATGGTGTACGTACCCTCTGTGTACCATTGGATCGCTTGACAGGCATACATGGTGTACGTGCCCTGAGCAACATATCTTGTACCACAAGAGCCCCTTGATAGCTGGAGAAAGCCTTTCCATGCACGTGCCTATGAGTTCTAAAAGGATGCTAGTAGAAGAAAAAATCTGTTTAGCGTCCTCCGGTCTGAAACAAACACATAGGACATTAGTAGACATAAAGATAGTGGGAGCGAT
>CM065685.1:266040-296040 GCA_017654935.2 Phymorhynchus buccinoides | reverse complement strand
ACAGAATAATGCGTCAATTACAAAAAATACAATGTTATGAGAAAATTAGATATTTTAATATCATATACACTTATGGGCATGCCAGACAATTTCAGTAGGAAGCATACATCAGTGCTATCATTATGATGCTGTTTATTGTTGCCCTGGTTGGTAAGCCAGTTGTGCAGCTACGTTCATTAACTGTTGGGCATACTGGCCAACAGCAGGGGTCCATCTAGCACTATGCACAGGGCCTATCAATGGCACTGCAGCTGATGGGCCTGGACCCTGTAGTGACCCATGGAAAAATGGTCTTCCTTGTGAGTTCCAAGGAGGGTAGGGGCTTGCCTGAGTGGTGGAGCTAGTCTCCCCTGATCTGCCCCCTGATTGCTGTTGAGATAAAGAACCCTGGAAAATGCCTTGCTTGGATGATTGTGTCGAGTCAACTATACTCGGTCTGTCATTCTGGGAGGACAGTAGGGGAAAGTGGGATGTGGATGATACAGGGGGGACAAAGGAACCAACAGGGCCATGTTGTTCAGAGCTATCAGCCACATGTCTGTGGTCTGAGGATCGGTTTTGGAAGGCCATAGTTTGTGTTGGTCTGTTCATTAGAACGGCCAGAGGAGGCACCAGAGAAATCAGTTCTTTTACTCTGGGGGAGGACTTTCCTACAGTTAATTGCTAAACTAGCTGTGCCTCTAAAAACTGGGGTGAATGTCATCTTTGTAAGACTCCTTACGAGGAAAACCTCTTGGGGTGACAAAGGCGTTTTGATGATCCAACATGTCCACCTTTATGTCAGTATATGCATAATACAAATTCCTGTTGGAAGGCAAAATTGCATTATTTAAGGGGTGCCTCCCTTTCGCTGGAACAATTGAGCTGAGTACAATGTACGCAGAGGGGAAACAAGTCTGGCACAATTCAATCAATTTGCGCCAGATCTGGGTTGGAATTGCTCCACCAATGTGTACGATGACTTTTTGGATGTGTTGATGCTTGCTTAGTCCCTGTAACCACTTAATAATAATAATAATAATTAATAATGCTTATATAGCGCGTAATCTTGCAAAGCAACTCAATGCGCTTTTCACTCACCATTCGTACAAACATTTCTAACAGACTGGTACAACCATACATCTCTATGAAAATGGAATGCATTGCATATACCTCCCCCACCCCCCCACCCCCGCACCCCTACTCCCCACTCCCACCCCATACACACACGCGCACGCGTTAACCTCATACTCAACGTCAATGAGCTGGAAGACAAGAGTGGGGAAAGGATCATAGACTTTACAGAGAGAAAGCTTTCCTGAAGAAGTGGGTTTTTAGTTGGGACTTGAAGGAAGGAAGAGTGGACTGGTTACGGGTATGGTCAGGGAGAGAATTCCAAACGTTTGGTGTAACAAAACTACCAGTGATGGTCAGACCTGGGATGCAAATTTTGAACAGGGGGTCTTTGGGTGTCTGTAATCGTCTGGGGTCAATGTGTTTAACTACAGAGTCACCGATGATCAGGGATGATGTAGGTGGGATGCTCATTTCATTCAGTATTTGTAATGGGCTTTTCTTCTCGCTCTCTACATTCTGTGCAGAATCATGTTTTTTATCAGAGAGGTCACATGATCCTTTTTCTTTGGGGGACTCATGAACACTCTCAACAGCAGGTTGCTCTTCACTAGATTGGACAGAGCATCTGTCAAACCTATTCTGTACAGGGACATCAATGTGATCAAACTCACCTGATGCAGAGTGGAGGGAGAGGGAAATAGTCTCCTTACAAGATATACCTGTGTCTTCACTTTGAGGTGCATGGACTTCGGCTATAACGTCTATCTTTTACGACGTGTTTCCATTGCCCGTTTGTGGTGTGCCACCATTTTTGGGGGGAGTGTTTCCATTGGACGAAGCGTCCTTCACACCTGATACATGTCTGCTGTTAACAAAATCGTTTTTTGTGGTGTGTGGTCATTTAACCCGTCGTTCTTTTGTGATGGGGGAGTATGTAAATCACAAGATGGAGATACTGTCAAACCTGGATTTGGGAGAGGGGTCTTGTCGTGAAATGTTTCCCATTCAGTCTGAGTGGAGAAATTTGCTACAGACACTGCCTTCACTTTACTGACTTTCACTTCGGAATGAAGTGTGCCCAGTCGGGTTTTTAGTGACTGATTGTCTTTTGTCAGTTGAGAAACGTCTGCGTCCAACTTAGAAATGACAACATGTAATTCATCAACATGATTATGTACAGAATCAACCCTGCGATCAATGTGAAGTTTGATATCCTTCATTATAGAGGTCTTGGCATCTTCTAACTTTGACACCAGATCAATCTCACGCTCATCCATACCAGTAAGCACAAGTTCTAGCATGTTTTCTATTTTTGTAAGTTTTTCTGCTAGGGTGTTGTGCTTGAGCATTGATGGGCATAGCGTGCGTCTGCGCTAGCGTTAGAGAGAGAGAGAGAGAGAGAGAGAGAGAGAGAGAGAGAGAGAGAGAGAGAGAGAGAGAGAGAGAGAGAGAGAGAGAGAGAGAGTTGGCTAGCTGGGGAAGCCGACAGACATACCATGGACATAACTGAAGGAATGGTAGAGTTGATACATACAGAAACAACGAGACCTAATAATTGCAGTCCATCATAGTCACTCTTTGTCACTCAGTCATGGTAAACTGGCCACTGCCACGTATGTTGCTAATCTAATTCGGTGAGAAATGAAATATTCAAAAAGGATTATCCTAAAAGGGCACATAATCTTTCTTGCCTTCAACGCATTATAAACTATATAGATGATGTATTTAGAATCATTTAGATTATACTACAGTACTCCCCGTTTATAGTAATCTCGGTTATAAGAAATTTCGGTTACAGTAAAGGAAAGCACTGGTTCCCAGCCAAAGGTCTTCTGTTTTATTACTAAATAGACCTCGGATAGTATCAACTCGGTTATAACAAAAAACCTGCTATAGTAAAGTTACTTTTGGTTCCCCACAGGACTGGCTCCTCGGTTACAATAAAAAAAATTGTCCTCTTCGTGACCTTTGTAAATACGTCACCAATGTATGCATCACAGTCTCACCACTCCCTCACCCATAATAACAACTGGGTTATAATTACGTAGTAAATAATATAGTATAATATAGTAAAGTCATTTGTGGTTCCTCCTCGTTACAAAAAAAAATTGTCCTCTTCCTGACCTTTGTAAATACGTCATCAATGTATACGTCACAGTCTCACTACTCCCTCTACCCACCTTCAACGAAATTGAAAGGCACTCAAAAACATGTTTCTTTCCCCTCATTACTTAGTGGAAAAAAATGAATCGGGGAAAAAAATATATATACAGCCGAATCCGCTTATAAGAAATTCCCTTATAAGAAAACTCACTTGCAATGAAGCAAAAACAAATTCCATGCCGAACTTCTTCTTTCTTATCTATGATCAAAACTGGGATATAAGAAACTCGCTTACAAGAAAACTCGGTTGTAAGCAAGCAATTTTTTTCTCCCATCCGCAATGGAAACTTGGATATAAGAAAATTATGTTATACAAGCGAGTTGGTTTGCAGTTAATTTTCTTATAAGCGAGTTCTATTTACTTATAAGCGAATTACCATTGACAACATTTTCTTAAAGACCCACCAGATCACATGTCAAAATCACGGGTTCCATGTGTTTTCCTTATAGCTGGTATAAAATCTTGTTTTGACCAGTTTTGACTCCCATAGAAAACGAAACATTTTAAAGAGCAGCCTCAATTTGAAGTTTGGGGAATTTGTATGTGGGTCACAGCTACCCAGAAAAAAAAAGGGATTTAATTGCGTTGGGTCAGTGTGTCTTTAAAAATGAGTTGGACCTGAACTGAAAGGATGTTCTGAGAAGATTGAAGTCGTTCCAAAAAGGGAAAGTTTACATCACACCAGTTGTGTCACAGACAGTCTAAACAGTACAGGCACCTGATTGCAAGACTAATCGAGTTGTTTTTGTTCCTTTATTCCATACTTTCCTTCAGTATTCTGTGCAAAATAAATGTTGAGCAGAAGAAAAAAATATGAGTACTTTTGTGTTGGTGGTAGAGAGACTGTCCATCCTTACATTTTCAGCAGCAATGGCAGAGAGGAAAAGGCAATTCATTTCTTTAAGAAGATAAATACAAATAACTGAATATGTGGACGAACATCCACATAAAAGCAAACGAGTTTCGGATATAAGAAAACTTGGATATGGTAATAAGCAAAACATCTCCCTTCGATTTTCTTATAACCGAGTTTTGCTGTATTTTGATTTTATGATGTAAAACATGAGTCATAGGTCGCAAGTTTCCTTATTGTTCATTGGCATTGTACAAACGCAAATACAAAATTGTCTTCCACTGTGTAAAGTAAGTTATATATCCGAATTAGAATATTGATTAAAAACAAGAAACAGAAATTTACATTTAAACAAATATGCTACTCTCACACCACACCCACTCATTCATCTGCTCTCTGCTATCTTGCTCGCTCATCATGCAACTCACACCACGTCTGCCTTCATTTTTGTTTTTAATTTTTTGTTCTGTTCTTTCTTTTTTTCCTTCTTTGTTTTTCCTTTTTTCCTTTTTTTCATGCATCAATTTATGTAAAAGCATTTTTTTCTTCGTTTTATGTTTCTGTTTGTCTTTCATTTTATTTTGTTCTCTTGTTCTCTTTTATTTTTTCCCTTTTCCCCCATTCAACTCGGTTATAAGAAGAAAAAATCAAAATGTTTTCTTTTATCCGAGTTTCGGATATAAGAATACACGGATTTAAGAAAACAAAAAAGTTATCTCCCTTCGATTTTCTTATAACTGGGTTTTGCTGTAGCATCAGAAAAATGCGATATTTTTATTGCAGGGATAATAATCTATTATCAGGCATAATGTCTGTAGGCATAATGTCCAGTAGGCAAAATGTCCGGTGAGCATGGTGACCATAGGCATAATGTCCGTAGGCAAAGTGTCCGTAGGCGAAATGTCCGCAGGCAAACTGTTCGGTCACGGTGCGTGTGTGTGTGTGTGTGTGTGTGTGTGTGTGTGCGTGCACGCACGTGCGTGTGCATGCATGAATAGATTCAAAGGCGATTCTGGAAGTTAGAGGTTGTACACTATATGCTTTTACAGCTAGTTTTGTTTTGTGCACAGGGAAATATACCATGTATAAACCCAATCACCTTTTTGGACCTCAAACCATATGAGGAAGGGGTAGGATGGGTTTATATTTAGTATTTTACGTTAGCTTTGACTTTGAAAAACAACATCGGATAAGATAAAAAATATCATCAAAACATTACTATATCCGAAAATCGTTTATAAGAAAAACCTGTTATAGTAAAGGAAAAGCCTTGCTCCCCTGCACTTTACTATAAGAGGGGTGTACTGTACTCTGAAAAAGACGATAATATCAATTTAATATCAGTATAAGCAAAAGAACACCTCGAAAATATAGATGGCCCGGTCTTAGAATCTTATACAGGAGCTGGATTTGTGATCCCTGATTTAAAAGTTAGAAAATCATTTTGTTTAGGGAAATACTTTTCTGTATATACTGCAGAACTATATGCGATCCTTATGGCCTTATCTTGGATATCTGATGTTAATGTGGCAATTTACATTATAATTTGCATTCTAATTTGCGTTGACTCTAAATCTGTCCTTTATATACAACAAACAAACAACTACACGACAAGTGTAAAGTGACGTTATTTTATTCACAAGAGACAAAACAAAACTACTGGATATTTCGGCGAACGCGCCTTTATCAACACAAACAAACAATTAAACAGAAAACAGCAAATATAGCAAAAGGAGCAAAAAGAAAGCAACAGAAGGAGCAAAAAACCATCAAGATCAAAATAAAAAAACAATACTTCCCCTTTACAGTCCAATGCGTAAATGATACATCAAAGTTGAAGCCAAAGAGCAAGGCTGTGAACACAAATCAGGGGGGGGGGGGGGGGGGGGGAAGAAAAAAAAGAAAGAAATGATGGCAGAAGTTGAAAACAAGGGTCAGTTGTGTGTTGAGTAAGGGGTGGGGAGGGGGAGGTTGGGTGAAGAGAACAAATCTCGTGCTAAAGTGAACACGCGTAGGAGAAGCTGACATTACATTTCAATTCAAAAATGAAAAAGAGAGAGAGAGAACTCGAACTCGAAATTTTTAATGAGGATAAACTGAGTAAGCAGAAATAGCTTATTTTCATCAGGTCCTCTAAAATAATGACATATGAAGTGAATAAATAAATAAATAAATTACAAAACAAACTCAAATGGTTCAAAAGTAAACAATGTAACAATCAAATGTAACAAATCCAAAGAACAAGGACAACATGACATATAAATCAACATTCTCACAATTCCTTTCACACACATAAAATCATAGTTAGACAAGTAATCAATTGACAATTTTACAATATCAGGTAGTAGGAGCATAGCTACAGACATGCGCATTTACTAAAATTATAACATGCACAATAGATAAGTTTAGAAAAGGGGAATGAACTGTTATAACCTTTCGAATAAATATTTATTAAAGCATCTTTTAAATGACAGCAATGTGCTTTTAGTTTTTTATGCACTCGGGGATTTCATTCCACAACCTTCCACCTGAGTATGTTAACGATGACATAAATAAGTCTGTTCTAGGTCGGGGGAGGAGTATGGTTTCTGTATTCCGCACCTGAGTTACAGGAAACCTTTTACATAAATAAGGAGGTGCGAGTCCATTTAAGATTTTATGCATAAATACACCCTTATTAAATTGGCATTTGGAGTGGAAGGAAAGTATGTTAACAATTTTATAATCAGAAATTTGTAGTGTTGATGATTTAAGAAGAATTAGTTTAATTGCACGTTTATAAATACTTTCTAAATGTCTTAGACAGTTTTTGCTTGCTTGATCCCAAGAAGTTGAAACATAATCAATGTCTGGCTGAATATATGCATGAAAGAAGAGTTTTCTGGTGTGAATATCAAGAAAGTGCTTGATTCTGTTTAGTTGAAAATTTTTTTGGGGATAACTTACGAGTGAGAATAGAGGCATGGTACGACCAAGAAAGATTGTTGTCAACCCCCAGACCAAGTATAGTATGCGAGTCCACTTCTTCTATAAACTTGTCATGTACTTTAATTTTTGGTAAATCAGACTTTATGTTCTGTCGCTTTTGTCTTGTGGTAATTAGCATAAGCTTTGATTTTTTAGGATGAAGGGCCATGTGGTTATATTCAGTCCATGTCACTAAGTTGTTCACGTCATTTTGTAAGTTGGTAAGTACTAAGTCAGCAGTCTTGTTCTTGTCGTGTAAAGTAGTATCATCGGCAAAAAGTTCACAGGGACAGGAGATGTGTAAAGGTAAATCATTTATATAAATAGTAAAAAGAATGGGACCCAAGACTGAGCCCTGAGGCACACCATACTTTACTGATATTAATGAGGATGATTTACAGTCCCGATGGACCAATTGCCGCCTGTTGGATAGAAAAGATGATATGAGACTAACCGATTCTGTTGACGGACCATATAGAGTTAGCTTTCTTTGGAGAAGGTTATGATCAATGGTGTCAAATGCTTTTGCAAAATCTACAAATATAGCCCCTGTGATAAGATCGTTATTTATGTTCATATGACATTGTTCAATGAGGTTAGTAAGTGCTGTGTGGCAGGAATGATTCTTTCTGAAGCCACTTTGATTAGGGTGAAACAGATTGTGTGTGTCAAAATGAGACTGGAGCAGTTTTTTAAGGTGTTTTTCGAGAGGTTTGGACAAAATATATAAAATTGATATAGGTCTGTAGTTTGAACAATCGTTTGGATCACCTGATTTAAATTGTGGCAGTACTTTTGCATCTTTAAAAGCTTGTGGGAAATGACTTTTTTCAATACAAAGATTGTAAATGTATGTTAAGTGTTCAGTAATAATTGGTGCAGATGCTTTCAAAATGTTATTATCTATATTATCCAAACCTCGAGATTTAGACGTATTCAATAAACACAGCTCCATATATACATCATGTACAGCAATATATTCAAACTTAAGTTCAGATTTAATGTTTTTTGAATCACAAAATTCTTTAATCATTGACAAATCATTATTACTGGTATGGTCAATATTTACAAGCTTCTCTGCTACTGTAGCAAAATGATTATTTAGGTCCTCAACCGACAATTCAGATGAAGAAGCAGTGGAACTTGCATTCCTGCCAGACAGCTGATTTATCGCTTTCCATAAAGATTTTGTATCTGATTTTGAAGAGATTAGCTTACTAAAATATTTCTTCTGTGCGTCTCTTTTCATAGAGGTTACCAAGTTTCGTTGTTTTTTATAATCATCGTCTTTTCCTGACTGTTTGAATAAATTTTCACGAACATTAGATTCAGCTTTAATTTCATCTGTTAGCCATGGCTGATTATCTCTGAATTTGACACGTTTGGTTCTAAGTGGTGCATGTGTATTAAATACAGAAATAAACGTTTTATACCACACATCAAGGGCTATATCTGGATCGGTGTACTGATAAACCTGGTTGAAATCTGCCATACATAGGTCATACAAAAAACTGTGCTCATCAAAATGTTTGTAACATCTGTATGAAATACATTTATGGGTGCATTTGGGGATTTTTACACCTTTTTTGGACCATGTTGCACAAATAGGGAAATGATCGCTAAGTCCAAAAATAGGCACAGACGTTTCTACAGAATGATTGGCGTTACTGACATAAATATGGTCTATCAACGTTTCGGAGGTTAGTGTTTTCCTTGTAGGAGTGGTTATTAATTGTGTTAGGTTGTACGACTCAAGTAATCTTTTCCATTTGTTGTGGGGTTTAAATAGATCAATATTAAAGTCCCCAAGGAGCATAATCTCATCAGAAAAATTTACAACATCCTCCATCATGGAATCAAAGCGATCGAACCAGTCAGATCGCTCCTCAGGGTTTCTATATAGCATTCCAATTAAAACGGGCTTGCTCTTTTTTAGACGAATTTCTAACCAAATACATTCAATGGCATGTCTATCAAATACGGTAATTTGTTTAAAATGGACTGACTGATGTATATATGCTACTAGCCCCGTTTCCAATTTACAACTAGGGTCTCTACGCACTAAACTATAACCTGGAATTGCGATTATAGTCAGAAACTACGTCTGTTATTCTAGTTTCAGAAAAACCGAAAACATGAAATGGATCATCTACATTGGCCAAAATGGAAGGAACGTCAGGAATTTTGTTTAGCAAATGACACGCATTTAAATATCCTATTTTTAATCCACTTCTCTTTAACCATTTTTGGCCGCTAGTCTTGTGCTCCATGTTATTCAAACAAGAAATAAACTATGTTACAACAGAAACAAAAACAACAACTATAAAACCACTGCAAATGTTGCCCAAAATATGACTACAGGAAGCTTACCAGTGTCTATGACACGCAGTTGACTCAAACAATAAGAGCCAATGTAGTTTGAACAGCAACACACAATATAGCTATGTAAAATAATATAAATATATGAACAAAACGAATTATACTCAATTATATCACAAGTACATGCAATAATGCTTCCACACAGAAGTCAAAATATGGTAAGGCCAAGCACGTTCAAATGCAAACCACTATCAGCATGTTCGAAAGTGAAAATATCAACTATAAAAATAATTTCAAACGGATACAAAAGACTTTCGTCACAACCGATTTCAAGGTCCCAAGTCCAGGTATGTCAAGGCCAACATAATTACTGGAGACGCGTATTAGCATGGAAAAACAAACATGAATAACATGGGAATACTCATTAATGTAATAGGCTTTTCCTCTCATACACATTCACATAGATATTTTATCAGAACATGGCATGTGATTCCACAATTTCATAACTGAACAACATTAATTGCATATTAAAATGACTGGCCTTGCATCCTACCAACTACCAGTTGGCCTCTGCTGATCACGGTGGGACACCAGCTGGGAGGCTAGGGACATTAACTGCTGTGCACAGTCCCCTGCAGAAGAAGGTGGTGGCCAGCTACGGGCATTTGGATTGACGCCCTGGGATATGGGGTTAAAGCTTGGGGGAGATGGCCCCACAGGAAATTGTACAGGCCGTAGATTTGTGTCTACACCTTGTACACCAAAAGGGGGGTACGGGTATTGGACTGGGAATCTAGGGTAGGGAGCATCAGAAATGTTATACCCTGGGTGGTAATAAGGGGGAGGTGGGAATGTGGGAAACATTGGAGGGGCACTGTAAATAGCATGTGAGTTACGTCCAGTCTGTGGCGGACCGTTATGTGCCGATTGTGCCACTTGACAATGGGATTGGTCTTGTTGTACAGGGCCTCTAGCTTCACCAGAACAACCTTGAGAACGGTCTGAGTTACCAAGGACAGGCTGACGTCTATCATGAGACAACAGCGGATATTCTTCTGCTGATGATAACTGAGGGACCGCTTCATTGTGTGCATCACTTATTTGATTTGCTGACGCTCTAGACAGGAAGCGATAGTTTCTCTCAGCATCTCCATAACTCTGGGAATCAGGGCGATCAAGCTGTGACCTAGAGTGAGAACCCACTTTCGCAGAGTTACCATCTACGTTCTGGGGTTGGGGTTGGGGGAGGACCTGTTTAAAATGTGTTGCTAAGCGGGCAGTTCCCCTTTCACTTGGGTGGATAGCGTCTCTATAGAGGGCTTTTCGGGGGAAGCCCTTCTGGGTGACAAAATCAGCAAAGTTGTCTATCAGATCAACTTGGGTTCTGGTGCAACAGTCATAAAGGTTTCTATTTGATGGGGCTATGGCGTTGTTTAGTTGGTGACGACCAAATGCGGGGACAATGGAACTAATAGCTATGTACGCAGAAGGAAAACGACTCTTACACAGACTAATGAGCTCCTCCCAACTCTGAGTTGAGACTGGTCCACCCGGACAGTCGTTAACACCCACGTGTACGATAACTGTGTTAATATGAGTCTGCTTTTCTAACTGTCTTAACCAGTTCACAACGTCCAATGCAGTTAAACCCGGTATGCAGATTTTAAATAATGGGTCTTTGTGAGATCCTAGTCTCCTTGGATTGATAAATCTAATGATAGAATCACCTATCACAAGAGATGACGTGTTCATGGGATTAGTTAGACCTTTTATAACCTGTTCATTGGAAAGCTTGTCTTCAAGTTCTGTTTTATCCTGTGAGGAGGTGAATGGGGACTTGAGTCGGCCTTCATTACTAGCGTCACTTGCTTTAGGAGAGCGTTTTGGCTTTGGGCTATTTTCAAGGGACTCTTGTTCTTGGTTTACCTGGGAGAGTATCTGAAAGCGATTTTTAATTTCAACCACAGCGATTTCTGAGACAGGCCTGCTACTATTTTCCAGAGTAAGAACCTGTACAGAGTCCCTGTCGTCTTCCTCCTTTTCCAGAGGAAGCAGCTTTGGTACTGACCTGGACTGGAGGGGAAACAGAGATGTCTTTGGGGGACTTGGACTCGAGTTCATCTTTCTCAGCTTTACTACTGACACATGTATCAAGGATGTTACACTGTACTGATATACTTCTTGTTGGGCAAGGAGGGTCATTGAACTGTTTTATGTCGGACTGAACGTTGCCTAAACAAGTCTTTAGGGAATGAGTGTCCCTTTTAATAGTAAGTAGCCCTGAGTCAATTGCAGCAATCATTGTTTTTAAGTCATTGATTGAGGACTGTACCTCATCCATCCTATGGTCAATGTGACGCTTCAAAGTATTCTTAATGTCAACTTTGGTGTCCTCCAGTTTGGAAAACATATCAGACTCATGGGCAATCAGATCAGTTATCATAGTATTCATACTATCTTCAAGGTTACTGACCTTACCTGTCACATTGTCTTCAATGTTACTGAGCTTATCTGTCAGTGTCTTGTCTGCATGGATCGCTGGGCACAGTGCGCGCCTGCGATAGTATTTTTCATGCTGTGCAATTTTGGAGTGTGTTTCTGCATGTCCTGTTTTAATGCAGTGTCGATGTTACTTTGTAGAACAGCATGGTTTACATCCACTTTGTCTGACTTTGGATCAAGGCATGCTTCAGAGCATTTAACAACATCAAACACAGGGAAAGCAATAGACATACCACTTAAACATTGTGCAAGTTCACTCACATCACTCTGCTCTTTTTCTTCATCCGAACCAGGGGGTACAATGGGGGTAGGGGTAAACATGGCTTTTACATCTTCTTCATTATTCTGTCCATCTTTAGGAGTGCATAGTTGTAAAGCTCCCCCTTCCTCTTCCAAAAATGTCACGGGGAAAGAAATGAGATCCGTCTTGATAGCATGTAGATCACCGCCCTCACAGACTTTGCAGACAATGTCCTTCAGTACCTCGCACTCGTCCTTATCCCATTTCTGACAGTGCACCCCCTGACACAGCAACGTGCCCGTGCCCTGCTGAGTAAAGTACAAGGACAGCGTGACTCGCTTGGACTCGCCGCGGTATATCCTGATAACAGACTTTGCCAGGAGGGGAGACGGCTTGTTGGCCCACGGGGGCAGGGAGATAACTTTGTCATCTTGATCGAAGTCGGTTTTCTGTATCGATATCTCTTCATGTTTGACTGCTGAATATCGTTAAAAGAGAGAGTTTCTCCACGCAGTAAGTTCGCTTTGTGAACAAGAGAATTTTTTCTGGAGACTGTCTAAAGTTGGCTTTAATTTGCTGTCATCATCGCTTGGCGTTGTCTCCATGACAACCTGGACGCCGGGCACTCGTGTTTTTTACCGGCACATGACGTCAGTGCCAACACAATTAGGTCAACATTCGTGCAAAGCAACCGCCTTTCACGCTTCAGTTACAACCTGCACGTGCCAAGCGATAATAATCAAACAAACCGAGCGTGCAGCTTCGTGAGTTTCTGTTGTTGTTAACAATGTCTGATCTCTTCTTTGTTTCATATTAAATAAACAAACACAAATTACGTACAGTACCTTGATGTATGAGATATAATAATAACACGATAGTAGTCACACACACTTTATAACACTGCTTGCAAAAAAGCTTGAAGTTTCACACAGTATTTCCACACAAACAGCGATTCAACAGCACGAGCAATCAAGAGACGTCCTTTCACTACGAGGATCACTACACATGTGCTAGCCACACATGAGAAGGGTGGGTGAGGGGAGTGGGGGGGTCGCCCCCTAACGCATCAAACCCTGGTCTGACCTCAAAGTGGGTTGCCCCACCCTGGCACCGAAGGGTGAGGGGGGAAACGGAAGTTCTCCGAGAAAAAAGCCCTAGTCAGACACACTTGTCTGTGTAGTTGTATATGTTCCAGTGACGTTGCAGTCTGTTTTAGTTTTCTGTCCTTTATAGCTTACGAAACTGGAACTGTATTGATACAAACAAACGTTTACCATTTCTCACTGAATTACTGATTGTTTCTCTGTAGTCACTGCCCCTCCAAGTTCAACCGCAAAGAAATGACAGACGGACAATTCTTGTAATCGCACAGACAAACTAAACGCCCCAGAATATTATCTGCCTCACTTTTCCACCAAGTTCTGTGCCCTTTAATCACACACTACGCAATTGATGATTTCTGCTAGCCATACGTGACTTACCATACATACAACATTCATGTCATCACACACTACGTCATTGATGATTTCTGATAGCCACACATGACTTACCATACATACAACATTCATGTCATCACACACTACGTCATTGATGATTTCTGATAGCCATACGTGGCTTACCATACATACAACATTCATGTCATCACACACTACGTCATTGATGATTTCTGATAGCCACACATGACTTACCATACATACAACATTCATGTCATCACACACTACGTCATTGATGATTTCTGATAGCCATACGTGACTTACCATACATACAACATTCATGTCATCACACACTACGTCATTGATGATTTCTGATAGCCACACATGACTTGCCATACATACAACATTCATGTCATCACACACTACATCATTGATGATTTCTGATAGCCATACGTGACTTACCATACATACAACATTCATGTCATCACACGCTACATCATTGATGATTTATGATAGCCACACATGACTTGCCATACATACAACATTCATGTCATCACACGCTACATCATTGATGATTTCTGATAGCCATACGTGACTTACCATACATACAACATTCATGTCATCACACACTACATCATTGATGATTTCTGATAGCCATACGTGACTTACCATACATACAACATTCATGTCATCACACACTACGTCATTGATGATTTCTGATAGCCACACATGACTTGCCATACATACAACATTCATGTCATCACACGCTACATCATTGATGATTTCTGATAGCCACACATGACTAACATACATACAACATTCATGTCATCACACGCTACATCATTGATGATTTCTGATAGCCACACATCACTAACATACATACAACATTCATGTCATCACACACTACGTCATTGATGATTTCTGATAGCCACACATGACTAACATACATACAACATTCATGTCATCACACACTACGTCATTGATGATTTCTGATAGCCACACATGACTAACATACATACAACATTCATGTCATCACACACTACATCATTGATGATTTCTGATAGCCACACATCACTAACATACATACAACATTCATGTCATCACACACTACGTCATTGATGATTTCTGATAGCCACACATGACTTGCCATACATACAACATTCATGTCATCACACACTACGTCATTGATGATTTCTGATAGCCACACATGACTTGCCATACATACAACATTCATGTCATCACACACTACATCATTGATGATTTATGATAGCCATACGTGACTTACCATACATACAACATTCATGTCATCACACACTACGTCATTGATGATTTCTGATAGCCACACATCACTAACATACATACAACATTCATGTCATCACACACTACGTCGTTGATGATTTATGATAGCCACACATGACTTGCCATACATACAACATTCATGTCATCACACGCTACATCATTGATGATTTCTGATAGCCACACATGACTAACATACATACAACATTCATGTCATCACACACTACGTCATTGATGATTTCTGATAGCCACACATGACTAACATACATACAACATTCATGTCATCACACACTACGTCATTGATGATTTCTGATAGCCACACATGACTTGCCATACATACAACATTCATGTCATCACACACTACGTCATTGATGATTTCTGATAGCCACACATGACTAACATACATACAACATTCATGTCATCACACACTACGTCATTGATGATTTCTGATAGCCACACATGACTTGCCATACATACAACATTCATGTCATCACACACTACGTCATTGATGATTTCTGATAACCACACATGACTTGCCATACATACAACATTCATGTCATCACACACTACGTCATTGATGATTTCTGATAGCCACACATGACTTGCCATACATACAACATTCATGTCATCACACACTACATCATTGATGATTTCTGCTAGCCACACGTGACTTACCATACATACAACATTCATGTCATCACACGCTACATCATTGATGATTTCTGATAGCCACACATCACTAACATACATACAACATTCATGTCATCACACACTACGTCATTGATGATTTCTGATAGCCACACATGACTAACATACATACAACATTCATGTCATCACACGCTACATCATTGATGATTTCTGATAACCACACATGACTAACATACATACAACATTCATGTCATCACACGCTACATCATTGATGATTTATGATAGCCACACATGACTAACATACATACAACATTCATGTCATCACACACTACGTCATTGATGATTTCTGATAGCCACACATGACTAACATACATACAACATTCATGTCATCACACGCTACATCATTGATGATTTCTGATAACCACACATGACTAACATACATACAACATTCATGTCAGCACACACTACGTCATTGATGATTTCTGATAGACATACGTGACTAACATACATACAACATTCATGTCATCACACGCTACATCATTGATGATTTCTGATAGCCACACATGACTAACATACATACAACATTCATGTCATCACACGCTACATCATTGATGATTTCTGATAGCCACACATGACTTGCCATACATACAACATTCATGTCATCACACACTACGTCATTGATGATTTCTGATAGCCATACGTGACTAACATACATACAACATTCATGTCATCACACACTACGTCATTGATGATTTCTGATAGCCACACATGACTTACCATACATACAACATTCATGTCATCACACACTACATCATTGATGATTTCTGATAGCCACACATGACTAACATACATACAACATTCATGTCATCACACGCTACATCATTGATGATTTCTGATAGCCACACATGACTAACATACATACAACATTCATGTCATCACACACTACATCATTGATGATTTCTGATAGCCACACATGACTAACATACATACAACATTCATGTCATCACACACTACGTCATTGATGATTTATGATAGCCATACGTGACTTACCATACATACAACATTCATGTCATCACACACTACGTCATTGATGATTTCTGATAGCCATACATGACTTGCCATACATACAACATTCATGTCATCACATACTACGTCATTGATGATTTATGCTAGCCATACGTGACGTACCATACATACAACATTCATGTCATCACACACTACGTCATTGATGATTTCTGATAGCCATACGTGACTTACCATACATACAACATTCATGTCATCACACACTACGTCATTGATGATTTCTGATAGCCATACACGACTTGCCATACATACAACATTCATGTCATCACACACTACGTCATTGATGATTTCTGATAGCCATACGTGACGTACCATACAAACAACATTCATGTCATCACACACTACGTCATTGATGATTTATGCTAGCCATACATGACTAACATATAACATTCATGTCATCACACACTACGTCATTGATGATTTCTGCTAGCCATACGTGACTAACATACAACATTCATGTTATCACACACTACGTCATTGATGCTTTCTGATAGCCATACGTGACTTGCCATACATACAACATTCATGTCATCACACACTACGTCATTGATGATTTATGCTAGCCATACGTGACTAACATACAACATTTTGTCCTGTCTCGCCTTGACTACTGTAACTCACTTCTTGCTGGCTGTCCATCAATTCTCATCTCTAAGCTCCAACGGGTCCAGAATAATGCTGCTCGTCTCATTTCTCGCTCCCCTAGGTACGATCACATCACTCCGGTTCTTCGTTCCCTACATTGGCTCCCAGTTCAATCACGTATTGACTACAAAATTCTCCTCCTTGCCTTCAAGTCACTGAATGATCAAGCTCCCCTGTATCTCTCTGATCTTCTTCATCTCTATGTCCCAGCTCGCCAACTACGTTCGTCTTCTGATTCTCGTCTCCTTTACATTCCCTCCATCCGTCTCAAATCTGCTGGCCAACGTTCTTTTTCTTGTCAAGCACCATCTCTGTGGAATTCTCTGCCTTCTCCTCTCCGACAGTCCAACTCAGTCTCCTCATTCAAAACCTCTCTTAAAACCCATCTTTTTCCTGCTGCGCCCTAAATATTTGATCAGTTTGTGTGTGTGTGTGTGTGTGTGTGTGAGTGTGTGTGTGTGTGTGTGTTGTGTGTGTGTGTGTGTGAGCATGAATGTGTGTTTGTGTGTTTTTTGGTTGTGTGGGTTGTGTGTGCACGCATGTGTGTGTGTGTTTGTGTGCGTGTCTGTGTGTCTGTCTGCGTGCGTACGTTGTGTGTGAGGGTGTTTGTGTATGTGTGTTGGTGTATGTGGTCAGTCCATGCGGCTCAGTTGCTGTGGCTTACCGAATGGGGTATGAACGAGTTGGCGTCAATAATTGTGTGTTTATGTGTGTGTGCGTGTGTGTGCGTGTGCGTGCGCGTGCGTGCGCGTGTGTGTGTGCGTGTGTGTTAGAGAGAGAGAGGGAGAGGGAGAGAGTTGCTTTGCATATGCGCTGTTGGTGGTTGGTGTCACTCTTGAATCTTGTTTTTTGTTATCTGTTGATGAATAATTGATTGTAAAGCGCTTTGGGCTCATCTGAGGTAAAGCGCTATATAAATGTACTGTTATTATTATTATTATTATTATTATTATTCATGTCATCACAAACTACGTCATTGATGATTTCTGCTAGCCATACATAACTAACATACATACAACATTAATGTCATCACACGCACTACGTCATTGATGATTTCTGATAGCCACACATGACTTACCATACATACAACATTCATGTCATCACACACTACGTCATTGATGATTTCTGATAGCCACACATGACTAACATACATACAACATTCATGTCATCACACACTACATCATTGATGATTTCTGATAGCCACACATGACTAACATACATACAACATTCATGTCATCACACACTACATCATTGATGATTTCTGATAGCCACACATCACTAACATACATACAACATTCATGTCATCACACACTACGTCATTGATGATTTCTGATAGCCACACATGACTTGCCATACATACAACATTCATGTCATCACACGCTACATCATTGATGATTTCTGATAGCCACACATGACTAACATACATACAACATTCATGTCATCACACACTACGTCATTGATGATTTCTGATAGCCACACATCTCTAACATACATACAACATTCATGTCATCACACGCTACATCATTGATGATTTCTGATAGCCACACATGACTAACATACATACAACATTCATGTCATCACACACTACGTCATTGATGATTTCTGATAGCCACACATGACTAACATACATACAACATTCATGTCATCACACACTACATCATTGATGATTTCTGATAGCCACACATGACTTGCCATACATACAACATTCATGTCATCACACGCTACATCATTGATGATTTCTGATAGCCACACATGACTAACATACATACAACATTCATGTCATCACACACTACGTCATTGATGATTTCTGATAGCCACACATCACTAACATACATACAACATTCATGTCATCACACGCTACATCATTGATGATTTCTGATAGCCACACATGACTAACATACATACAACATTCATGTCATCACACACTACATCATTGATGATTTCTGATAGCCATACGTGACTTGCCATACATACAACATTCATGTCATCACACACTACGTCATTGACATGATCTCTGTTCAGTGTTCCACCAAGTTCTGTCCAGGGGAGGGCCAGACTGTCCCGCAGTGTTCGCAATACACATGTCGCATACAACACACATAGCACTGATTATTTCTATGTTCAGTGTTCGCTATCTTTGCATACAACACGCATATATGTCCAGTGTTCGCTATACACATGCTGCATACAACACACATTTCTATGTTCAGTGTTCGCTATGCACATGCTGCATACAACACACATTTCTATGTTCAGTGTTCGCTATGCACATGCTGCATACAACACGCATTTCTGTGTCCAGTGTTCGCTATGCACATGCTGCATACAACACACACATCTATGTTCAGTGTTCGCTATGCACATGCTGCATACAACACACATTTCTGTGTCCAGTGTTCGCTATATACATGCTGCATACAACACGCATTTCTATGTTCAGTGTTCGCTGTGCACATGCTGCATACAACACACATTTCTATGTCCAGTGTTCGCTATGCACATGCTGCATACAACACACATTTCTATGTTCAGTGTTCGCTATGCACATGCTGCATACAACACACATTTCTATGTTCAGTGTTCGCTATACACATGCTGCATACAACACACATTTCTATGTTCAGTGTTCGCTATGCACATGCTGCATACAACACACACATCTATGTTCAGTGTTCGCTATACACATGCTGCATACAACACACATGTCTATGTCCAGTGTTCGCTATGCACATGCTGCATACAACACACATCTATGTTCAGTGTTTGCTATACACATGTTGCATGCAACACACATTTATGTGTCCAGTGTTCGCTATGCACAAGCTGCATACAACACACATTTATGTGTCCAGTGTTCGCTATGCACATGTTGCATACAACACACATTTGTGTGCTCAGTGTTCGCTATGCACATGTTGCATACAACACACATCTATGTTCAGTGTTCGCTATGCACATGTTGCATTCAACACACATCTATGTCCAGTGTTCGCTATGCACATGCTGCATACAACACATATTTCTGTGTCCAGTGTTCGCTATATACATGCTGCATACAACACACATTTCTGTGTCCAGTGTGGCTATGCACATGCTGCATACAACACACATTTGTGTGCTCAGTGTTCGCTATGCACATGCTGCATACAGCACACATTTATGTGTCCAGTGTTCGCTATGCACATGTTGCATACAACACACATTTATATGTCTAGTGTTCGCTATGCACATGCTGCATACAACACACATTTATGTATCCAGTGTTCGCTATGCACATGTTGCATACAACACACATTTATGTGTCCAGTGCTCCACCAAGTTCTGCATCGGTGAGGGTCGGGCCAGACAGTCCCGCAGTGTTCGCTGCACAGCTGAGCGTAACGCATCCTACATCAGTGACGTCATGTGTGACGTCAGCCGCCGGCCACCCACCACCAAGGAGTGCGACAATCCGCTATGTGTGCCCATGTGGAACACGTCTGACTGGACCCTGGTCAGTAATGGGTTAATAATGCTTTGTGTGAACAGTCTGCTGTGTGTGCCCATGTGGAACACGTCTGACTGGACCCTGGTCAGTAATGGGTTAATAATGCTTTGTGTGAACACTCTGCTATGTGTGCTCATGTGGAACACGTCTGACTGGACCCTGGTCAGTAATGGGTTAATAATGCTTTGTGTGAACAATCTGCTGTGTGTGCCCATGTGGAACACGTCTGACTGGACCCTGGTCAGTAATGGGTTAATAATGCTTTGTGTAAACAGTCTGCTGTGTGTGCCCATGTGGAACACGTCTGACTGGACACTGGTCAGTAATGGGTTAATAATCTTTGTGTTATTCGCTGTAGATCACATCTGACTGGATCTGGTCAGTAATAGGTTAATAATGCTTTGTGTTATTCGCTGTAGATCACATCTGACTGGACCTGGTCAGTAATAGGTTAATAATGCTTTGTGTTATTCGCTGTAGATCACATCTGACTGGACCTGGTCAGTAATAGGTTAATAATGCTTTGTGTTATTGGCATTCCAGTGCTGGTTGGAGTCATCAACAATGTTGGTGCAAGTCGAAATGGATGTCACAATGCCAGTAGACAGGATGTTAGGGTGTGTCAGGGAGGTCACACATGTTATGGTGTGTCAGGGAAGTCACAATGCCAGTAGACAGGATGTTAACATGTCAGGGAGGTCACAATGCCAGTAGACAGGATGTTAAGGTGTGTCAGGGAGGTCACAATGCCAGGTCACAAAGACAGGATGTTAAGGTGTGTCAGGGAGGTCACAATGCCAGTAAACAGGATGTTAAGGTGTGTCAGGGAGGTCACAATGCCAGTAAACAGGATGTTAAGGTGTGTCAGGGAGGTCACAATGCCAGTAAACAGGATGTTAAGGTGTGTCAGGGAGGTCACAATGCCAGTAAACAGGATGTTAAGGTGTGTCAGGGAGGTCACAATGCCAGTAAACAGGATGTTAAGGTGTGTCAGGGAGGTCACAATGCCAGTAAACAGGATGCTAAGGTGTGTCAGGGAGGTCACAATGCCAGTAGACAGGATGTTAAGGTGTGTCAGGGAGGTCACAATGCCAGTAGACAGGATGTTAAGGTGTGTCAGGGAGGTCACAATGCCAGTAGACAGGATGTTAAGGTGTGTCAGGGAGGTCACAATGCCAGTAAACAGGATGTTAAGGTGTGTCAGGGAGGTCACAATGCCAGTAGACAGGATGTTAAGGTGTGTCAGGGAGGTCACAATGCCAGTAGACAGGATGTTAAGGTGTGTCAGGGAGGTCACAATGCCAGTAGACAGGATGTTAAGGTGTGTCAGGGAGGTCACAATGCCAGTAGACAGGATGTTAAGGTGTGTCAGGGAGGTCACAATGCCAGTAGACAGGATGTTAAGGTGTGTCAGGGAGGTCACAATGCCAGTAAACAGGATGTTAAGGTGTGTCAGGGAGGTCACAATGCCAGTAAACAGGATGTTAAGGTGTGTCAGGGAGGTCACAATGCCAGTAAACAGGATGTTAAGGTGTGTCATGGAGGTCACAATGCCAGTAAACAGGATGTTAAGGTGTGTCATGGAGGTCACAATGCCAGTAAACAGGATGTTAAGGTGTGTCAGGGAGGTCACAATGCCAGTAGACAGGATGTTAAGGTGTGTCAGGGAGGTCACAATGCCAGTAGACAGGATGTTAAGGTGTGTCAGGGAGGTCACAATGCCAGTAAACAGGATGTTAAGGTGTGTCAGGGAGGTCACAATGCCAGTAGACAGGATGTTAAGGTGTGTCAGGGAGGTCACAATGCCAGTAGACAGGATGTTAAGGTGTGTCAGGGAGGTCACAATGCCAGTAGACAGGATGTTAAGGTGTGTCAGGGAGGTCACAATGCCAGTAGACAGGATGTTAAGGTGTGTCAGGGAGGTCACAATGCCAGTAAACAGGATGTTAAGGTGTGTCAGGGAGGTCACAATGCCAGTAGACAGGATGTTAAGGTGTGTCAGGGAGGTCACAATGCCAGTAGACAGGATGTTAAGGTGTGTCAGGGAGGTCACAATGCCAGTAGACAGGATGTTAAGGTGTGTCAGGGAGGTCACAATGCCAGTAAACAGGATGTTAAGGTGTGTCATGGAGGTCACAATGCCAGTAGACAGGATGTTAAGGTGTGTCAGGGAGGTCACAATGCCAGTAAACAGGATGTTAAGGTGTGTCAGGGAGGTCACAATGCCAGTAAACAGGATGTTAAGGTGTGTCATGGAGGTCACAATGCCAGTAGACAGGATGTTAAGGTGTGTCAGGGAGGTCACAATGCCAGTAAACAGGATGTTAAGGTGTGTCATGGAGGTCACAATGCCAGTGCAGGATGTTAAGGTGTGTCAGGGAGGTCACAATGCCAGTAAACAGGATGTTAAGGTGTGTCATGGAGGTCACAATGCCAGTAGACAGGATGTTAAGGTGTGTCAGGGAGGTCACAATGCCAGTAAACAGGATGTTAAGGTGTGTCATGGAGGTCACAATGCCAGTAGACAGGATGTTAAGGTGTGTCAGGGAGGTCACAATGCCAGTAGACAGGATGTTAAGGTGTGTCAGGGAGGTCACAATGCCAGTAAACAGGATGTTAAGGTGTGTCAGGGAGGTCACAATGCCAGTAAACAGGATGTTAAGGTGTGTCAGGGAGGTCACAATGCCAGTAGACAGGATGTTAAGGTGTGTCAGGGAGGTCACAATGCCAGTAGACAGGATGTTAAGGTGTGTCAGGGAGGTCACAATGCCAGTAAACAGGATGTTAAGGTGTGTCAGGGAGGTCACAATGCCAGAAGACAGGATGTTAAGGTGTGTCAGGGAGGATGTTAAGGTGTGTCAGGGAGGTCACAATGCCAGTAGACAGGATGTTAAGGTGTGTCAGGGAGGTCACAATGCCAGTAGACAGGATGTTAAGGTGTGTCAGGGAGGTCACAATGCCAGTAGACAGGATGTTAAGGTGTGTCAGGGAGGTCACAATGCCAGTAAGACAGGATGTTAAGGTGTGTCAGGGAGGTCACAATGCCAGTAAACAGGATGTTAAGGTGTGTCAGGGAGGTCACAATGCCAGTAGACAGGATGTTAAGGTGTGTCAGGGAGGTCACAATGCCAGTAGACAGGATGTTAAGGTGTGTCAGGGAGGTCACAATGCCAGTAGACAGGATGTTAAGGTGTGTCAGGGAGGTCACAATGCCAGTAGACAGGATGTTAAGGTGTGTCAGGGAGGTCACAATGCCAGTAGACAGGATGTTAAGGTGTGTCAGGGAGGTCACAATGCCAGTAAACAGGATGTTAAGGTGTGTCAGGGAGGTCACAATGCCAGTAGACAGGATGTTAAGGTGTGTCAGGGAGGTCACAATGCCAGTAGACAGGATGTTAAGGTGTGTCAGGGAGGTCACAATGCCAGTAGACAGGATGTTAAGGTGTGTCAGGGAGGTCACAATGCCAGTAAACAGGATGTTAAGGTGTGTCAGGGAGGTCACAATGCCAGTAGACAGGATGTTAAGGTGTGTCAGGGAGGTCACAATGCCAGTAGACAGGATGTTAAGGTGTGTCAGGGAGGTCACAATGCCAGTAAACAGGATGTTAAGGTGTGTCAGGGAGGTCACAATGCCAGTAGACAGGATGTTAAGGTGTGTCAGGGAGGTCACAATGCCAGTAAACAGGATGTTAAGGTGTGTCAGGGAGGTCACAATGCCAGTAGACAGGATGTTAAGGTGTGTCAGGGAGGTCACAATGCCAGTAAACAGGATGTTAAGGTGTGTCAGGGAGGTCACAATGCCAGTAGACAGGATGCTAAGGTGTGTCAGGGAGGTCACAATGCCAGTAGACAGGATGTTAAGGTGTGTCAGGGAGGTCACAATGCCAGTAGACAGGATGTTAAGGTGTGTCAGGGAGGTCACAATGCCAGTAAACAGGATGTTAAGGTGTGTCAGGGAGGTCACAATGCCAGTAAACAGGATGTTAAGGTGTGTCAGGGAGGTCACAATGCCAGTAAACAGGATGTTAAGGTGTGTCAGGGAGGTCACAATGCCAGTAAACAGGATGTTAAGGTGTGTCAGGGAGGTCACAATGCCAGTAGACAGGATGTTAAGGTGTGTCAGGGAGGTCACAATGCCAGTAGACAGGATGTTAAGGTGTGTCAGGGAGGTCACAATGCCAGTAAACAGGATGTTAAGGTGTGTCAGGGAGGTCACAATGCCAGTAGACAGGATGTTAAGGTGTGTCATGGAGGTCACAATGCCAGTAGACAGGATGTTAAGGTGTGTCAGGGAGGTCACAATGCCAGTAGACAGGATGTTAAGGTGTGTCAGGGAGGTCACAATGCCAGTAAACAGGATGTTAAGGTGTGTCAGGGAGGTCACAATGCCAGTAGACAGGATGTTAAGGTGTGTCAGGGAGGTCACAATGCCAGTAGACAGGATGTTAAGGTGTGTCAGGGAGGTCACAATGCCAGTAGACAGGATGTTAAGGTGTGTCAGGGAGGTCACAATGCCAGTAGACAGGATGTTAAGGTGTGTCAGGGAGGTCACAATGCCAGTAAACAGGATGTTAAGGTGTGTCAGGGAGGTCACAATGCCAGTAGACAGGATGTTAAGGTGTGTCAGGGAGGTCACAATGCCAGTAGACAGGATGTTAAGGTGTGTCAGGGAGGTCACAATGCCAGTAGACAGGATGTTAAGGTGTGTCAGGGAGGTCACAATGCCAGTAAACAGGATGTTAAGGTGTGTCAGGGAGGTCACAATGCCAGTAGACAGGATGTTAAGGTGTGTCAGGGAGGTCACAATGCCAGTAGACAGGATGTTAAGGTGTGTCAGGGAGGTCACAATGCCAGTAAACAGGATGTTAAGGTGTGTCAGGGAGGTCACAATGCCAGTAGACAGGATGTTAAGGTGTGTCAGGGAGGTCACAATGCCAGTAAACAGGATGTTAAGGTGTGTCAGGGAGGTCACAATGCCAGTAAACAGGATGTTAAGGTGTGTCAGGGAGGTCACAATGCCAGTAAGCAGGATGTTAAGGTGTGTCAGGGAGGTCACAATGCCAGTAGACAGGATGTTAAGGTGTGTCAGGGAGGTCACAATGCCAGTAGACAGGATGTTAAGGTGTGTCATGGAGGTCACAATGCCAGTAAACAGGATGTTAAGGTGTGTCAGGGAGGTCACAATGCCAGTCACAGGATGTTAAGGTGTGTCAGGGAGTCACAATGCCAGTAGACAGGATGTTAAGGTGTGTCAGGGAGGTCACAATGCCAGTAGACAGGATGTTAAGGTGTGTCAGGGAGGTCACAATGCCAGTAAACAGGATGTTAAGGTGTGTCAGGGAGGTCACAATGCCAGTAAACAGGATGTTAAGGTGTGTCAGGGAGGTCACAATGCCAGTAGACAGGATGTTAAGGTGTGTCAGGGAGGTCACAATGCCAGTAAACAGGATGTTAAGGTGTGTCAGGGAGGTCACAATGCCAGTAGACAGGATGTTAAGGTGTGTCAGGGAGGTCACAATGCCAGTAGACAGGATGTTAAGGTGTGTCAGGGAGGTCACAATGCCAGTAGACAGGATGTTAAGGTGTGTCAGGGAGGTCACAATGCCAGTAAACAGGATGTTAAGGTGTGTCAGGGAGGTCACAATGCCAGTAGACAGGATGTTAAGGTGTGTCAGGGAGGTCACAATGCCAGTAGACAGGATGTTAAGGTGTGTCAGGGAGGTCACAATGCCAGTAAACAGGATGTTAAGGTGTGTCAGGGAGGTCACAATGCCAGTAAACAGGATGTTAAGGTGTGTCAGGGAGGTCACAATGCCAGTAGACAGGATGTTAAGGTGTGTCAGGGAGGTCACAATGCCAGTAAACAGGATGTTAAGGTGTGTCAGGGAGGTCACAATGCCAGTAAACAGGATGTTAAGGTGTGTCAGGGAGGTCACAATGCCAGTAAACAGGATGTTAAGGTGTGTCAGGGAGGTCACAATGCCAGTAGACAGGATGTTAAGGTGTGTCAGGGAGGTCACAATGCCAGTAGACAGGATGTTAAGGTGTGTCAGGGAGGTCACAATGCCAGTAGACAGGATGTTAAGGTGTGTCAGGGAGGTCACAATGCCAGTAGACAGGATGTTAAGGTGTGTCAGGGAGGTCACAATGCCAGTAAACAGGATGTTAAGGTGTGTCAGGGAGGTCACAATGCCAGTAGACAGGATGTTAAGGTGTGTCAGGGAGGTCACAATGCCAGTAAACAGGATGTTAAGGTGTGTCAGGGAGGTCACAATGCCAGTAAGACAGGATGTTAAGGTGTGTCAGGGAGGTCACAATGCCAGTAGACAGGATGTTAAGGTGTGTCAGGGAGGTCACAATGCCAGTAAGACAGGATGTTAAGGTGTGTCAGGGAGGTCACAATGCCAGTAGACAGGATGTTAAGGTGTGTCAGGGAGGTCACAATGCCAGTAAACAGGATGTTAAGGTGTGTCAGGGAGGTCACAATGCCAGTAGACAGGATGTTAAGGTGTGTCAGGGAGGTCACAATGCCAGTAGACAGGATGTTAAGGTGTGTCAGGGAGGTCACAATGCCAGTAGACAGGATGCTAAGGTGTGTCAGGGAGGTCACAATGCCAGTAGACAGGATGTTAAGGTGTGTCAGGGAGGTCACAATGCCAGTAGACAGGATGTTAAGGTGTGTCAGGGAGGTCACAATGCCAGTAAGACAGGATGTTAAGGTGTGTCAGGGAGGTCACAATGCCAGTAGACAGGATGTTAAGGTGTGTCAGGGAGGTCACAATGCCAGTAGACAGGATGTTAAGGTGTGTCAGGGAGGTCACAATGCCAGCAGACAGGATGTTAAGGTGTGTCAGGGAGGTCACAATGCCAGTAGACAGGATGTTAAGGTGTGTCAGGGAGGTCACAATGCCAGTAAGCAGGATGTTAAGGTGTGTCAGGGAGATCACAATGCCAGTAGACAGGATGTTAAGGTGTGTCAGGGAGGTCACAATGCCAGTAGACAGGATGTTAAGGTGTGTCAGGGAGAGGTCACAATGCCAGTAGACAGGATGTTAAGGTGTGTCAGGGAGGTCACAATGCCAGTAGACAGGATGTTAAGGTGTGTCAGGGAGGTCACAATGCCAGTAAGCAGGATGTTAAGGTGTGTCAGGGAGGTCACAATGCCAGTAAACAGGATGTTAAGGTGTGTCAGGGAGGTCACAATGCCAGCAGACAGGATGTTAAGGTGTGTCAGGGAGGTCACAATGCCAGTAAACAGGATGTTAAGGTGTGTCATGGAGATCACAATGCCAGCATATGAGGCATGTGAATCACTACCATTGTATTGATATATTGTATGCATTATTGCATGAGAATCATTGTCATTGTACTGTTAATGAATTATCTACATCATTGCAGTGTTCAGCGGACTGTGGTGAGCAGGGCTCACAGATCAGAATGCTGACGTGTATCTGGGAGGGGACAGGCATTGTATTATTAATGAATTATCTGCATCATTGCAGTGTTCAGCGGACTGTGGTGAGCAGGGCTCACAGATCAGAATGCTGACGTGTATCTGGGAGGGGACAGGCATTGTATTATTAATGAATTATCTGCATCATTGCAGTGTTCAGCGGACTGTGGTGAGCAGGGCTCACAGATCAGAATGCTGACGTGTATCTGGGAGGGGACAGGCATTGTATTATTAATGAATTATCTGCATCATTGCAGTGTTCAGCGGACTGTGGTGAGCAGGGCTCACAGATCAGAATGCTGACGTGTATCTGGGAGGGGACAGGCATTGTATTATTAATGAATTATCTGCATCATTGCAGTGTTCAGCGGACTGTGGTGAGCAGGGCTTACAGATCAGAATGCTGACGTTTATCTGGGAGGGGACAGACATTGTATTATTAATGAATTATCTTCATCATTGCAGTGTTCAGCGGACTGTGGTGAGCAGGGCTCACAGATCAGAATGCTGACGTGTATCTGGGAGGGGACAGGCATTGTATTATTAATGAATTATCTGCATCATTGCAGTGTTCAGCGGACTGTGGTGAGCAGGGCTCACAGATCAGAATGCTGACGTGTATCTGGGAGGGGACAGGCATTGTATTATTAATGAATTATCTACATCATTGCAGTGTTCAGCGGACTGTGGTGAGCAGGGCTCACAGATCAGAATGCTGACGTGTATCTGGGAGGGGACAGGCATGCCTGCTGGCAGAACCTGCGAATCACTGGCCAGACCTCCACTCTCCAGACCATGCAGGAGGGACAACTGCAAGAACAGTGAGCCTTGTCTGTCTGTCTGTCCGTCTGTCCCTTCATCTGTCTGTCCGTCTGTCCCTTCATCTGTCTGTCTGTCCGTATGTCCCTTCATCTGTCTGTCTGTCCCTTCATCTGTCTGTCCGTCTGTCCCTTCATCTGTCTGTCTGTCCCTTCATCTGTCTGTCCGTCTGTCCCTTCATCTGTCTGTCTGTCCCTTCATCTGTCTATCCGTCTGTCCCTTCATCTGTCTGTCTGTCCCTTCATCTGTCTGTCTGTCCCTTCATCTGTCTGTCTGTCCCTTCATCTGTCTGTCCGTCTGTCCCTTCATCTGTCTGTCTGTCCCTTCATCTGTCTGTCCGTCTGTCCCTTCATCTGTCCGTCTGTCCCTTCATCTGTCCGTCTGTCCCTTCATCTGTCTGTCTGTCCCTTCATCTGTCTGTCCGTCTGTCCCTTCATCTGTCTGTATGTCCCTTCATCTGTCTGTCCGTCTGTCCCTTCATCTGTCCGTCTGTCCCTTCATCTGTCTGTCTGTCCCTTCATCTGTCTGTCTGTCCCTTCATCTGTCTGTATGTCCCTTCATCTGTCTGTCCGTCTGACACTTCATCTGTCCGTCTGTCCCTTCATCTGTCTGTCCGTCTGTCCCTTCATCTGTCTGTCCGTCTGTCATTCATCTGTCTGTCCGTCTGTCCATTCATCTGTCTGTCCGTCTGTCCCTTCATCTGTTTGTCCGTCTGTCCCTTCATCTGTCTGTCCGTCTGTCCCTTCATCTGTCTGTCCGTCTGTCTCTTCATATGTCTGTCTGTCCCTTCATCTGTCTGTCCGTCTGTCCCTTTATCTGTCTGTCCGTCTGTCCTTTATCTGTCTGTCCCTGTCTCTTCTGTCCTGTCCCTTCATCTGTCTGTCCGGTCCCTTTATCTGTCTGTCCGTCTGTCCCTTCATCTGTCTGTCTGTCTGTCCCTTCATCTGTCCGTCTGTCCCTTCATCTGTCCGTCTGTCCCTTCATCATCTGTCCGTCTGTCCCTTCATCTGTCCGTCTGTCCCTTCATCTGTCTG
>CM065685.1:248834-261334 GCA_017654935.2 Phymorhynchus buccinoides | reverse complement strand
AACCCTAACCCTAACCCTAACCCTAACCCTAACCCTAACCCTAACCCTAACCCTAACCCTAACCCTAACCCTAACCCTAACCCTAACCCTAACCCTAACCCTAACCCTAACCCTAACCCTAACCCTAACCCTAACCCTAACCCTAACCCTAACCCTAACCCTAACCCTAACCCTAACCCTAACCCTAACCCTAACCCTAACCCTAACCCTAACCCTAACCCTAACCCTAACCCTAACCCTAACCCTAACCCTAACCCTAACCCTAACCCTAACCCTAACCCTAACCCTAACCCTAACCCTAACCCTAACCCCCTAACCCTAACCCTAACCCTAACCCTAACCCTAACCCTAACCCTAACCCTAACCCTAACCCTAACCCTAACCCTAACCCTAACCCTAACCCTAACCCTAACCCTAACCCTAACCCTAACCCTAACCCTAACCCTAACCCTAACCCTAACCCTAACCCTAACCCTAACCCTAACCCTAACCCTAACCCTAACCCTAACCCTAACCCTAACCCTAACCCTAACCCTAACCCTAACCCTAACCCTAACCCTAACCCTAACCCTAACCCTAACCCTAACCCTAACCCTAACCCTAACCCTAACCCTAACCCTAACCCTAACCCTAACCCTAACCCTAACCCTAACCCTAACCCTAACCCTAACCCTAACCCTAACCCTAACCCTAACCCTAACCCTAACCCTAACCCTAACCCTAACCCTAACCCTAACCCTAACCCTAACCCTAACCCTAACCCTAACCCTAACCCTAACCCTAACCCTAACCCCCTAACCCTAACCCTAACCCTAACCCTAACCCTAACCCCCTAACCCTAACCCCCTAACCCTAACCCTAACCCTAACCCTAACCCTAACCCTAACCCTAAACCCTAACCCTAACCCTAACCCTAACCCTAACCCTAACCCTAACCCTAACCCTAACCCTAACCCTAACCCTAACCCTAACCCTAACCCTAACCCTAACCCTAACCCTAACCCTAACCCTAACCCTAACCCTAACCCTAACCCTAACCCTAACCCTAACCCTAACCCTAACCCTAACCCTAACCCTAACCCTAACCCTAACCCTAACCCTAACCCTAACCCTAACCCTAACCCTAACCCTAACCCTAACCCTAACCCTAACCCTAACCCTAACCCTAACCCTAACCCTAACCCTAACCCTAACCCTAACCCTAACCCTAAACCCTAACCCTAACCCTAACCCCCTAACCCTAACCCTAACCCTAACCCTAACCCTAACCCTAACCCTAACCCTAACCCTAACCCTAACCCTAACCCTAACCCTAACCCTAACCCTAACCCTAACCCTAACCCTAACCCTAACCCTAACCCCCTAACCCTAACCCTAACCCTAACCCTAACCCTAACCCTAACCCTAACCCTAACCCTAACCCTAACCCTAACCCTAACCCTAACCCTAACCCTAACCCTAACCCTAACCCTAACCCTAACCCTAACCCTAACCCTAACCCTAACCCTAACCCTAACCCTAACCCTAACCCTAACCCTAACCCTAACCCTAACCCTAACCCTAACCCTAACCCTAACCCTAACCCTAACCCTAACCCTAACCCTAACCCTAACCCTAACCCTAACCCTAACCCTAACCCTAACCCTAACCCTAACCCTAACCCTAACCCTAACCCTAACCCTAACCCTAACCCTAACCCTAACCCTAACCCTAACCCTAACCCTAACCCTAACCCTAACCCTAACCCTAACCCTAACCCTAACCCTAACCCTAACCCTAACCCTAACCCTAACCCTAACCCTAACCCTAACCCTAACCCTAACCCTAACCCTAACCCTAACCCTAACCCTAACCCTAACCCTAACCCTAACCCTAACCCTAACCCTAACCCTAACCCTAACCCTAACCCTAACCCTAACCCTAACCCTAACCCTAACCCTAACCCTAACCCTAACCCTAACCCTAACCCTAACCCTAACCCTAACCCTAACCCTAACCCTAACCCTAACCCTAACCCTAACCCTAACCCTAACCCTAACCCTAACCCTAACCCTAACCCTAACCCTAACCCTAACCCTAACCCTAACCCTAACCCTAACCCTAACCCTAACCCTAACCCTAACCCTAACCCTAACCCTAACCCTAACCCTAACCCTAACCCTAACCCTAACCCTAACCCTAACCCTAACCCTAACCCTAACCCTAACCCTAACCCTAACCCTAACCCTAACCCTAACCCTAACCCTAACCCTAACCCTAACCCTAACCCTAACCCTAACCCTAACCCTAACCCTAACCCCCTAACCCTAACCCTAACCCTAACCCTAACCCTAACCCTAACCCTAACCCTAACCCCTAACCCTAACCCTAACCCTAACCCTAACCCTAACCCTAACCCTAACCCTAACCCTAACCCTAACCCTAACCCTAACCCTAACCCTAACCCTAACCCTAACCCTAACCCTAACCCTAACCCTAACCCTAACCCTAACCCTAACCCTAACCCTAACCCTAACCCTAACCCTAACCCTAACCCTAACCCTAACCCTAACCCTAACCCTAACCCTAACCCTAACCCTAACCCCTAACCCTAACCCTAACCCTAACCCTAACCCTAACCCTAACCCTAACCCTAACCCTAACCCTAACCCTAACCGAGCATGTTGGCGGTGGAATGTTGTCGTAATTCGAAAACTGTAACCTCAATAAACGTGCTGACCGCTTGACCACAGGTCAAGATGTAGTTATCCAAACTGCCTTTGTCATGGACCAAGAAGTCACAACAGGTAGAACATAGATTATTGTGGAACATAGGGGCCATAGGGCCCACGAATCACCCCAAATGGTCAAAAGTTGTGATTGGTCATTTATAAAAACTGACCATTTTAGAGCAATTTATAAGAGACACTATAGTAAACCATATGACAGAGGCACAGGTAGTGGGTATCCTGAAACCCGGAAAACCGAAACAGGACCCAAAAAGCTACCGGCCCATCTCCCTCACCCCCCACCTGGGGAAGATATATGAAAAAATCGTTAAACAACGATTGGAATATTTCTTACAAAAAAATAATATTTTACCCACCTTTCAAGCAGGATTTCGTAAACATAGAAGCTGTATTAAGCGAGTAGTCAAGCTAGCCTCCCATGTCAGAAAGGCATTCACCCGAAAGAGGAAGGTTCTAGCCACCTTCTTCGACATTAAAGGGGCCTATGATACGGTCTGGCATGGGAGGCTGCTACAGAAAATCAGCAAGCTCGGTATAGAGGGCAATATGTTCAATTTTATAAAAACTTTTTTAGAAAATCGTAAAATGAGAGTCAAAGTAGGGGACTCGTTGTCAACATTACACAATCTAGATATGGGCGTACCTCAGGGAAGCATAGTCGCCCCAATATTTTTCAATATCATGTTACATGATATTAACCAGACTCCACTTCAACTATCTAAAATTTCAATGTACGCGGACGACATTGCGATATGGACGTCCGCGTGCAGAGCTAAAGCTGAAAGTAAAACCTTTCAAAAGTTTTATAAAAATCACCAAAAGAACACAACGGCCATAGCAACTTATCTTGAGGAAAATGGCTTCATGCTATCATATGATGTGTCATTTTATGGTTTTTGCAAACCAAAAAATAACTAATATAACTTTAGACATTCTGGGAAATGTGAAGCAACAGAGCCTCAAAGCGAAGTTTTTAGGAGTGACTCTAACTCCAAACCTTAATTGGAATGAACACATTTCATACCTAATCAAGAAAGCCAACCAGGCAATAGGTTTCATAAAAACCATCTCAACAGAACAATGGGCTAAAACCCCCAAATTCTTAACCCTTTTAGTTGGTGCTTTAGTGAGAAGCAGACTAACTTATGGAATGGAAGTTTTTCACTCCTTAAACAAAGATCAGGTACAAAGGCTGCAATCAGTAGAGTGTAGGGCACTCAAAGCAGCCCTAGGCATACCATTCTACGCAAACAACAAACTGGTGTATAGAGATGTAGGATGGCTGCCACTTGAAAAACTTATAAAGTTAAACTGCGCCAAATTTATCATCAGATGGTATGCGGTAAAAGCAGAAACAGACCAGGATTTTATCATGGATATACACGATCCCTCCTTGGACTACTCAAATCTACAAAAAAAAATTCCTCTTGTATACTTAAAAACTAAAGATATAATGAGGTACTCAAAAAGCCTATTTGTTAAAGCAAATCTTGACTTAAAGGACATTACCCCCCACCCGATAACTACCTTCCCTACGTGGGAAAGAGAGGAAACCAACTTTGACGTAACACTACATGAACAATATTCTAAACAAGACATAAATAGAATTGGCGTTGCAGCTAAAGAAAAAGTTCATGGCTTGAGACATTGTATGCAAATCTTTACAGATGGCTCTAAAACCGAAAACAAGATCGGATGTGCTTTTGCCATCCCCTCACTTGAGATAGTTAAATCTTTTCAATTGAATGATGATCTGTCAATCTTTAGTGCTGAACTCTGGGCCCTGCTGGAAGCCTGCAGCTACATCAATAGTTTACCAAACCCACCGATTAACGTGACTATTTTTACAGATTCACTATCTTCAATCCAAGCTATCCAAAATGAAACAACAAATAGAGCTGAAGTAATCAGTGAAATCAACTTACTGCTACACTGTATTAAAAGAAAAGGAACAAATTTACAAATAATATGGATTCCGTCCCACACCGGCATAAAAGGTAATGACCAAGCAGACAGGGCTGCTAAACAAGCAGCCCTGGGTCATGCTGGAACCAAAATAAACATAAAGCTATCTATCAAAGAAGCAAAGGCAAAACTAAAAACATCAGCTTACCAGGAATGGGCAGAAGAGCTAAAAGACTACACCAAAACTCACCCACTAGACCATAAGATAGTTTTTCAAGGCCTATTCCTTAACATACAACGATCTCTACAATCAACAATTTTCAGATTAAGAACAGAATCAGAACGATGTAAATTCGTAACAATAACATGTGAATGCAATGAAGCATTAAACGTAAATCATCTCTTTAACCCATGCATACAAATTAAAACAGAACTTAAAGAACTACTAGATAAACTGAAACTACACAATATCCAATACACAAAAAAAGACATCCTCACTAAGGGGTTGGAAGGATGGTCCCCAGCCATATGGCTGGCAGAGACCCTCAGGCAGAAAGGTCATAGTAAAACTTAAAAGGCCCATCTCTTAAAAACTAACTTTTTAATAAAGACAAATAAATGTACAAAATTTTAACCGCTCCGTAGTTGCGTTTAGCTTGTAAATAAGCTTCAGAGTTCCCCCGCATAAGGACTCTGTTCGCGACGACCTACCTCTGTTTGTTCTGGGGAGGAGTGGTCCCTTTCCCTCCCTCCTCCCGGCCAAACATGTAGGAATCGCAGCCTTTTAATAACTTATTTTATGAATGTAAATGATAAACCAGACTTTGTTAAACATTCAATCCCTGTTGGACCTTGGGCTTGGCAGGTGGGGTAGGGGAGAGACTGGAGTCTGTCTTCCCCCTCCCTCCCCGTTTAGCCTTTTTTTCTCCCTCTTGTAAAATAAGCCCCATCTTTAAAACTAGGTTTACCAGGATTCGGCCTCATTGGTTTGCGCTTTTTTGAGTCCTGGGTCAAAAAACCTTGTAAAAACGTTTTAAAGTAAATCCAACAGGGACCCATACATCTTTTTAATACTGTATTGGCTTTGTTTAAAGCCAATACGACAGCTCCGGCTTATTTTAAAAGACAAAAGGCAGTCTCTGGCTCGTGACACTTGCTGTCACGTAGTCAGAGATTACATGTATAGTTTTTTTTTTAACCTTCTTTTTTGAAAAATAAAGTCTCTTGTAAATAAACTCGCCCTGCTTGTAGGGCAGACCTTAAAAAATCTTTTAAACTTTTTGACTTCATTTTAAACAGGTGGTCCTGAAAATTTAAACTTGAGGATGCTCAATCACAATTTTATTACAAGTTTTATCAAAATAAAACTTATAACTTTTATAGCTAACTAGCTAACGGGTCAAATTAATACGAGCCATGGCACTTAAACTTTACTTTAAAAAACAAAAAAACAAACATAAACTTTACTAAAAGAAAAATACTTAGGAATTTTTTCCCCTTCCCCCCCCTATCCCCATAACTCCATATATAAGTAATGTCCCATATGTTCTTTTTAGAGCGGGAGGACGTTAAGCATAACAGACCATATGACAGATTTTAATTTGTATTCAGATTGTCAACATGGTTTTAGGAGTGGCAGGTCTTGCATGACACAGTTAGTCGAAGTTATGGACGATTTTACTAAATTTATTGAACAAAAAGAAGCATTTCGATGGCTTGGAGTCAAAACGGACTATCTTTAGATACTCCATTGACATGTTATTGAACTTATTACGAAAACTAATAACTTGTATAAAAAAAAAAGACGGCTGAAATATAAAAAGCAAAACCCCCTTTTTATATTTCTGCAGTCATTGTTTGATACAAGTTATTAGTTTGTGTACTAAATCCAATAATACGTCAATGGAGTATCTAAAGATAGTCCGTTTTGACTCCAAGCCATCGATTTGATATAATTTATTTAGACTTTCGAAAAGCGTTCGACTCTGTACCTCACCAAAGACTACTTTTCAAACTAAAATCATATGGCATAACGGGAAATATTTTGCTGTGGGTGGGAGACTTTTTAACAGGTAGAAAACAGAAAGTAAAGGTGGGGGATAAATCTTCATCAAACACGGACATTTTGAGTGGCATCCTTCAAGGGAGTATTTTGGAAGCTATTTTATTTACTATTTTTATAAATGATTTGCCTGACCAAGTTGAAAGTGTTTGCAAAGTATTCACAGACGACACTAAAATTTATAATTCTTCTCATGAATCGGACATAATACAAAATAAATGATTTGCCTGACCAAGTTGAAAGTGTTTGCAAAGTATTCGCAGACGACACTAAAATTTATAATTCTTCTCATGAATCGGACATAATACAAAAAGATATAAATAAGCTTATTGAATGGTCTGAGAAGTGGAAATTGTATTTCAATGCTGCCAAATGTAAAGTTATGCATTTAGGATTCAAAAATCCACAGAGGGAATATGAAATAACTCATGGCACAAATAGACATAAATTAGAGACATGCACAGAAGAAAAAGACTTAGGGGTGATCTTTGATCCTAATCTTAAGTTTGACAAACATATCACAACAGCGGTTGGCAAGGCAAATAGAATGCTGGGGCTGATTAGGAGGACTTTTTGAGGAATACAAAATAATGTGTTTATAAACCTGTATAAAAGCTTGGTGAGACCACATTTAGAATATGGGAATCAAATTTGGAACCCATATCTCAAAAGACAGTCTGTGTCAATCGAAAGATGCCAGAGGAGAGCTACTAAACTGATAAAAATCTCTTAAAAATAAAGACTATGGTGAAAGGCTGCGCAGGCTGGATTTGCCATCCTTGAAATACAGGAGGCTGCGAGGAGACCTGATAAATGTTTATAAAAATTTTAACAATACTGACTTTACTAACAAAAGATTGTTTCAGCTCTCGAACTATTCGAAAACTAGAAGCTGTGAATTAAAAATACTAATACAATACAGCAGAACTAACATTAGAAAACATTTTTTTGCTAACAGAGTTGCCAAGTATTGGAATAACCTCTCTGCACAAATCAAGCTTGCACCAAACCTTAACCAGTTTAAAAACCTCCTGGACAAAGACCCTAAATTGACAGAATTGAGATACCAACATGACTGATTGTGTCATCAAAAACCGTCACAGCTGTGCTCAATGCTGCAAAAACTATATTGAAAGGGCACTTCAGAGGCTGCGAGGTCTAGTTGCCCTCATTACCCTGACCTGACCATAATAAAAAATGGAACAACTGATTGAAGATATTTCCTGTAAAAGTTAACCATTTTCATTTAAATGCTCAGCGAGGGAGCATCTTCACCCACTAAGTAACCATGCAACATTTAAAGACATTAGGTTTACCAAGAAAAAAAATATGAATTTATTTATTATTTAATTTAAAAAAAATCAACAAAGTTATTCAAGATAATTCCTGTTACGCGTAGCCAATTCTACTGAAATGCTGATCGAGTGAGCATCTGTACCCACTAAGTAACCATGCAACATTTCAATACACTATAGTTTACCAGGAAAAAAGATATGAATGTTTTAATGTTTTAATACAAAATGGAAAAACTGATTGCAGATATTTCCTGTCAAATGTAACCATTGTTATTTAAATGCTCAGCGAGGGAGCATCTTCACACACTACGTAACCATGCAACATTTCAACCCTCTAGGTTTACCAAGAAAAGTGATATGAATTTAATTATTTTTTAATACAAAATGGAAAAACTGATTGAAGATATTTCCTGTCAAACGTAACCATTTTTATTGAAATGCTCAGCGAGGAAGCATCTCCACCCACTAAGTAACCATGCAACATTTGAAGACAATCGGTTTATAAATAAGAAAGATATGTGTCTTGTTATTTTGCATTATTTTAATACATAATTACATAATCCACTTTCGCGTCTTCCGACGCCCCTTACGGGCAGAATATACCACTTTAAAACATTATCTTGATTGTTTTAAAAATATCAATTTATTGCAAAACGATTTCTAATTGTGCAAAATGTTGTACTCTTTAGTTTTAATGATGAAATATGCGCCAGAACAGAGTGACCCCGTGAAACTACGAAGCTCTCAGAGACGGTTTACCCCTCAGAGATGAAATCACCTTTGTCACGTGGTATAAACAAACATGACGGCCTAGTAACTCTGTTAGTGGTGGGTGTACGATTCAACCCTATCGCTAACCACTTTATGCTTAACCGAATTGGCTCAAATTGCAGTCGAAGGACCCTCAGGGTGTGCTAGTTCATCACACCGAGTTTCTAGATAATCGGTTCGCAAATTGCACACTGACGAACGCATACGCATACTTATACATGCAACCCTTTATCCTTAACCAAAGTGGCTCAAAGTTGAATCGAAGGACCCTATGGGTGTGCTAGTTCAGTACACCGAGTTTAAACAAAATCGGTTCAAAAATGCATACTGACGAACGCATAGATAGACATACTTATGCATGCATAGGGTTCAACCCTATCGCTAACCACTTTATACTTAACTGAATTGGCTCAAATGTTAGTCGAAGGACCCTCAGGGTGTGCTAGTTCATCACACCGAGTTTCTAGAAAATCGCTTCACAAATTGCACACTGACGAACGCATACGCACACTTATGCATGCAAGCCTTTATGCTTAACCAAATTGGCTCAAATTTGAATCGAAGGACCCTCAGGGTGTGCTAGTTCATCAAACCGAGTTTCAAGACAATCGGTTTAAAATGCGCACTGACGAACGCATAGGCATACTTATGCATGCATATGCTTACACCCCCCTGATTGGCTGAAAACGCTTCTAACCATGTTCAAACAACCCTATATTCCCCCTCACCACTTTCCACCCCCAAAACACTTCTAAAACTAACCCTAACCCTAGTTTTTATGATGAAATGTTCGCCATAACACATTAACAGAGATACCCACAAACAACAAGTAGGACTATTTGTATGCTCGTGTGGGTTAAGTCCCTTTACAATTGAAAGAAAAATGGCGCACAATAAGATGTGGGTATCCTAGAAATAATTGTTTTAATTATTTAATTTACAGATGAAGCACAATAATACAATAACAATGGTATCAAAGTATACATTTGATTGTACGTTTTGTTAATATTGTTTTAACTGTGACGGGTGCTTCATGAAATGAGAGGAACTAACGTTTTTGAAAATCTTAGATCTAGAGCACGTTGTAAAATTTGGCACACACACGTACGTTGCATTGTATGTTTTGTCAGGCAGTGCCGTAATTTAAAACTTTGTGATTTATTTTTTATTCAGTGTGGTTGACAAGGTTGAGTCAGGAGACTGCAGCGGGGACGAACTGTGAGACTTACTTTCAATATTGAGTATACTTAGTTTTGTCTTTAACATTAAAACCACCAGAGGAAAGTAAGCATTTTGTAAGTTTACGTTGAAAATAAATAAATTGAGAAATTGTGCGGAGAGCTGGACAACAGAGGGTGTGGGACAGGTGCACTCTTGCAGGGCTCCTCAGAATGACTGTCCTGAGTTGGTATAAATAGTTTTATTCAATCACATTATAACCACCCGAGGAAAGTGAGCATTACATAATGAACTCCTGGGCACTCTTGCAGGGCTCCTCAAAATGTCTGTCCTGAGTTTGCATAATTAGTTTTATTCAATCACTGAACTTAACGTTTAAATTTTTTTTAATAGCTCCCCTTCATGTAAGAAGAAGTACATGTACTGGTGAACATTTCAATGCATTATTGTTATTTTTTTGTTTTGTTTCAGTTCCGCCTGGAGTGGAGTTCACATTATTTGATCAGGACGACGATGCTTCTGTGATATCAAGTGAGTGTATACATGTTTTTAAATTTGTCAATACCAGATTAACAGCAGGCGAGTGGGTCTGTCTGCGACATTCGTCTCTCTACTGAATTTATATTGATGCATTTCTTTAAGAAAATTGTTGCTAAAAACATTTGCCCACGGTTATATAAGTGAATTTCTCTGCATTTGATGGGAGTGGATTGTGATGTGCTGTCAGAGGCAATGATAAACGTGTTATCCAATTTTTTCCTGCGATGTTTCAGTATCAGATGAGTCCGATGACGACCGTGGAGGGCCGCGCCCATGCCCAGCCCAGCCACGCTCGGCCACACACGGGCACGGGCATGCCGCCGCAGGCCACACCAGACACACCCACGACCGGCCAAGCCACTCACGGCCGAGTACACCCAGGCCGCCACAGCCAGGCCCGGCACAGCCACACACGGGCACGGGCATGCCACAGTCAGGCCACAAGAGCCACACCCGCCAGGCCGCCAGTGCCCCAGGCCGCCCCAGCCAGGCAGCAGTGCCCCAGGCCGCACCAGCCAGGCCGCCAGTGCCCCAGGCCGCCCCAGCCAGGCCAGCAGTGCCCCAGGCCGCACCAGCCAGGCCGCCAGTGCCCCAGGCCGCACCAGCCAGGCCGCCAGTGCCCCAGGCCGCCCCAGCCAGGCCAGCAGTGCCCCAGGCCGCACCAGCCAGGCCGCCAGTGCCCCAGGCCGCCTCAGCCAGGCCAGCAGTGCACCAGCCAGGCCCAACGTGCAACATCCACGCCAGGCCGCACCAGCCAGGCAACCAATTCCCTGGCCACGCCAGGCCACCCCAGCCAGGCAACACCAGCATCAGCCGCCAAACCAATACCAACGGCCTATATTCCCAGGCCGTGAGTATATTTGGTTTATTTTCATATTCAAAATCACACCGTAGCCCTAATCTGACTATCATGATGGAGAATTATAGGGTGTGGTGGTTGTGTTGGAGAAACAGAGGGGGTGGTGGTAGCGAATGAGATGGGGTGGGGGTGGAGAATGACAGGTGATCGTGATGGGAATGAGAAGGAGGGGGGTGAGGTGGGATGGGGTTGGTTGACACAAGGGTAACATACTTATTGGATAATGCATTTATTTAATTATTTTCCAAATAGTGCTGTCGACTGCAAACAGAGATGTTTTTACCATCCTGGACAATCATTCATATTTTTCTCTCAAAGAAGGCAGGTGCTCTGAAAGACAGGCATTCAACGGTCAGGCCTTGCACTCTACTACACTTTATTATCTGCAAGGTGAACAGTGAATGTTCTCTTCATTTTCAGATGAAATGATCCGATTCAATGTGCCATTGGAACCACTTACCGACGTTCCGGGCCTGCCTGTACACCGCCACGAGCCTCAGCGGCTCGTAGGAGTAAGTACATTTTGTTGGATTGGTATTAACACCCTAGTGTTACATCCTTTTGTTTGTTTAAACATGTATGCCTATACAAGACCCCAAACACATTCTACAGTACTGCCAGGATGCTTAACACGTTTATCAGTGCATCTGACAGCACATGACACAGTGTTGTACAGTGGTGTATAGTTGTGTACAGTGGTGTATAGTTGTGTACAGTGGTTTATAGTGGTGTACAGTGGTGTACAGTAGTGTACTGTGGTGTATTGTGGTGTACAGTGGTGTACCGTGGTATACATTGTTGTACAGTGGTGTACCGTGGTGTATCCATCTTATTGATCCATTCTACTGCATTTTTTCTATCCAATATTTCATCAGTCAAAGTCAAACATGATGGGCCACACTATTCCTTCCTTAGGCGCATAACAGCAGCATGACGCATATACACATAATTTTGCAGGAATCAGTTTGAGCGAACAAACTAGAAAAAAACCAAGAAGAGTATGCCTAAATGTTTGCGTTATTACATAGCATGTTGTGTGTAAACTGTATCGCAGCCCGCAAGATCAGAAGCTGCCGCTTCATTTGTGTTGTTATATTTACAGATGCAGGTTCCAAAGAAGAATTGCTGGACACTGCAGCAGCTTCAGATCTGCTTCCAGC
>CM065685.1:211334-243834 GCA_017654935.2 Phymorhynchus buccinoides | reverse complement strand
CGATTTCACTGCCTTCGACGTATGTCAAGCTACTATCTGATGAAAACCTTACTAATACTACTAACCCATGAAAAGACTACTATTTTTTTCAGCAGTTAGTCGTTTTACCACTAACTGCTGAAAAAAAATAGTAGTCTTTTCATGGGTTAGTAGTAATACTAAGGTTTTCATCATGTAGTAGCTTGGCTCTATGACTATCTAGTGAAATGATTCTGTGGGAAATTATGTCCTCTCTCTCTCTCTCTCTCTCTCTCTCTCTCTCTCTCTCTCTCTCTCTCTCTCTCTCTCTCTCTCTCTCTCTCTCTCTCTCTCTCTCTCTCTCTCTCTCTCTCTCTCTCCTCTCTCTCTCTCTCTCTCTCTCTCTCTCTCTCTCTCTCTCTCTCTCTCTCTCTCTCTCTCTCTCTGTATAGCCACTGACACTGGTCACTTTGGCCTAATTTTATCGTTTGAATGCTAATTTGTGTATTAAGAGAACATATGAACAATTGTTGATGTGGTTGACCAGTGGTCAGTGTCATTGACCAGTGGTCAATTTGGCCTATTTTCACTGTTTGACTGCAAATTAGTGCATTAGGAGTTCAAATGAACAAAGTTTGATGTGGTTGACCAGTGGTCAGTGTCACTGACCAGTGGTCACTTTGGCCTATTTTCACTGTTTGACTGCAAATTAGTGCATTAGGAGTTCAAATTAACACATTTTGATGTGGTTGACCAGTGGTCAGTGTCATGTCACTGACCAGTGGTCACTTTGACCTATTTTCACTGTTTGACTGCAAATTCGTGTATTAGGAGTTCAAATGAACAAGGTTTGATGTGTTGACCAGTGGTCAGTGTCACTGACCAGTGGTCACTTTGGCCTATTTTTTTACTGTTTGACAGATAATTAGTGTGTTAGGAGTTCAAATGAACAATTTGTAAGGTGGTTGACCACTGGTCAGTGATACTGACCACTGGTCAACCACATCAGATCTTGTTCATTTGAACTCCTAATTTGCAGTCAAACAGTGAAAATAATCAAAAATGACCACTGGTCAGTGACACTGACCACTGGTCAACCACATCAAAAATTGTTGTGTGAGAGAGAGAGAGAGAGAGAGAGAGAGAGAGAGAGAGAGAGAGAGATCATAATTTCCAATAGGAACCATTTCACTAGATAGTCGTAAAGCCAAGCTACTATCTGCTGAAAACCTTAGTATTACTACTAACCCATGAAAAGACTACTATTTTTTTCAGCAGTTAGTAGTAACTTGACAAGCAACACACACACACACACACACACACACACACACACACACACACACACACACACACACACACACACACACACACACAACCGAACATGTACGATACTATAGACTCACTTTGTTTTAAAAAACGACGTGAGCCAAAAACGCTTCAGAAAATCATAGTGGCGAAACCCCCCGGCGGGGTGAGGATTCACTTCTATGGCATTGCGGTCTATTTCGATTTACACCTCTGTGATCTGCGCATGGCGATCTGCTCTCTTTAGCACTAGAACATTTGACGTCTTTGCTTTCGTCATTAAAATGTTGACGTCTTTGTTTCGTCATTGACATTTTGACGTCTTTGTTTCGTCATTGGCATTTTGACGTCATGGCTTTGGAAATTGGAATGTTGACATCACACTAGGTATAAGGCAAACTGTTGCTTGCAACTGGCTAAATACAGCACTGATCATTAAAGTAATTATGCCTGTGTTATCCTTTTTTCTGTCCTGTTATTCGGCAGGTAAGTAACAGCATGTCCTAAGAATGCTTCCTTATTCCATGTAACTTACAATAGTTTTAAGTTTAAAAAAAACCAATTCTTCTTTCCTTTGGTTGTTTCAGTGTTTGGGCTCCAAGATCATTCCGGCACATTAGCGGGAAAATAGCACATTTAAAGTAATAGCAATGTTTTATGTGCATGGGGGGGGGGATGAAAATATGGAAAATATTTAAGATTCTTAGAGTAGCACAGATACAATGAGAGAAAAATAGTTTTGTTGTTGTATAGATGAATTTTCTTTCAATATAACAGGAAGGGTTAGGGTTAGGGTTAGGGTTGCTGAAGTATTGGTCCAGTTTTTTTGTCAGTCACAACAGTCAACTGTTATTTCTGTTTGACTTCTTCTTTCACCTACGACAAATAGTTGCTGTTTTCTCTTTTCACTACAAGTCACGAATCTTCAAATTGCAACCGACAGCGAATGCAAACATGAAAACCATCCAAGGGAGAGAAAACCGTCTCCCATATTACTTCCCTTTTCCACCAACAGCGAATTGAAAAAGGAAAACCATCAAAGAGAGAGAAAACCGTCTCATATTACTTCCCTTTTCCACCAATTGCGAATTGAAAAAGGAAAACCATCCAAGGGAGATCAGCTACTCAAGAGCAAAACGCGCTGCTAGACTCGAAATTTGTGACAGTGAGGTAATAGGTAATAGATGAGGCTGAGGTGAATTAATAGGTGAGGGTGAGGTAACAGGTGATATAATAGTTATAGGTGAGGGTGAGGTAATAATAATAATAATAATAATAATAATAATTGGCACTTATATAGCGCACATATCTAGAAAATTCTATTCATGGCGCTTTACAAAGAAATAAAACTATAAACATTCACACACACACATTCACACACACACACAAAAGAAAGACGATGAAGGGGAGAGGGGGGGAAGGGGGGTGATGGGGGGGGGGGGGGGGGGGGGGGGGGGGGGGGGGCGTCACACACACATACACGCTGCATGCACATACACATACACACACACGCACGCACGCACGCGCGCACGCACACACACACAAACACAAACAAACACACACACACACACACCACTCAATTTCCATACGGCACAATCAACACACACACTGCATACACACACACACACACATTGCACGCACACGCACGCGCACACGCACACGCACACGCACACGCACACACACACACCACTCAATGTCCACACTGCACAATCAACCTATGCATGTCAGCTAATAGGTAATAGGTAATAGTTGAGGGTGAAGTGAGTTAATAGGTGAGGGTGAGGTAACAGGTCATATAATAGTCAGGTGAGGGTGAGGTAACAGGTCATATAATAGTCATAGGTGAGGGTGAGGTAATAGGTAATAGGTGATGTAATAGGTGATAGTTGAGGGTGAAGTGAGTTAATAGGTGAGGGTGAGGTAACAGGTCATATAATAGTCAGGTGAGGGTGAGGTAATAGGTAATAGGTGATGTAATAGGTGATAGTTGAGGGTGAAGTGAGTTAATAGGTGAGGGTGAGGTAACAGGTCATATAATAGTCATAGGTGAGGGTGAGGTAATAGGTGATGTAATAGGTAATAGCTGAAGGTGAAGTGAGTTAATAGGCGAGGGGGAGGTAATAGGTAATAGGTGATGTAAGATGGTGAAGTGAGTTAATAGGTGAGGGGGAGGCAATAGGTTAGATAATAAGTCATAGGTGAGGGTGAGGTAATAGGTGAGGGGGAGGTAATAGGTGAGATAATAAGTTATAGGTGAGGGTGAAGTAATAGGTGAGGGGGAGGTAATGGGCGAGGTAATAGGTGAGCACGAGATAATAGGTGAGGGTGAGGCAATAAGTAACAGGTGAGGGTGAGGTAATAGGTGAGGGTGAGGTAATAAGTAACAGGTGAGTGTGAGGTAATAGGTGAGGGTGAGGTAGCAGGTGAGTGTGAGATAACAGGTGAGGGTGAGATAATAAATAACAGGTGAGGGTGAGGTAACAGGTGAGGGTGAGATAACAGGCAACAGGTGAGTGTGAGGTAATAGGTGAGTGTGAGGTAATAGGTGAGGGTGAGGTAATAGCTGAGGGTGAGGTAATAGGTGAGGGTGAGGTAATAGGTGAGGGTGAGGTAATAGCTGAGGGTGAGGTAATAGTTGAGTGTGAAGTAACAGGTGAGGGTCAGGTAACAGGTGAGTGAAGTAACAGGTGAGTGTGAGGTAACAGGTGAGTGTGAGGTAACAGGTGAGTGTGAGGTAACAGGTGAGTGTGAGGTAACAGGTGAGTGTGAGGTAACAGGTGAGGGTGAGGTAACAGGTGAGTGAGGTAACAGGTTAGTGTGAGGTAACAGGTGAGGGTGAGGTAACAGGTGAGGGTGAGGTAACAGGTGAGTGTGAGGTAACAGGTGAGTGTGAGATAATAGGTGAGGGTGAGGTAATAGGTGAGGGTGAGATAATAGGTGAGGGTGAGGTAATAGGGGAGGGTGAGATAATAGGTGAGGGTGAGGTAATAGGTGAGGGTGAGGTAATAGGTGAGGGTGAGGTAATAGGTGAGGGTGAGATAACAGGTGAGGGTGAGATAATAGGTGAGGGTGAGGTAATAGGTGAGGGTGAGATAATAGGTGAGGGTGAGATAATAGGTGAGGGTGAGGTAATAGGCGAGGGTGAGATAAGAGGCGAGGGTGAGACAAGAGGTGAGGGTGAGACAAGAGGTGAGGGTGAGATAACAGGTGAGGGTGAGATAACAGGTGAGGGTGAGATAACAGGTGAGGGTGATATAACAGGTGAGGGTGAGGTAATAGGCGAGGGTGAGATAACAGGTGAGGGTGAGACAAGAGGTGAGGGTGAGATAACAGGTGAGGGTGAGGTAATAGGTGAGCATGAGATAAGAGGTTAGCATGAGATAATAGGTGAGGATGAGGTAACAGGTGAGCATGAGATAAGAGGTGAGCATGAGATTTATAGGTGAGGGTGAGGTAACAGGTGAGGGGAGGGTGAGGTATTAGATGAGGGTAAGATAATAGGTGAGTGTGAGGTAATAAGTGAGGGTGAGGTAATAGGTGAGGGTGAGGTAAGGTGAGGCTAAGGTAAGAGGTAATAGGTTAGGGTGAGGTAATAAATAATAGGTAAGAAAGGCTAGAAATACCCGTGCTGAGGGCGGCCTTAGCTTTGTGTGTACATGATGTGTCATCAGGTCCCTGAGTGAAGAGGTGTCAACTGCCCGTGCTGAGGGTGGCCTTAGCTTTGTGTGTACATGATGTGTCATCAGGTCCCTGAGTGAAGAGGTGTCAACTGCCCGTGCTGAGGGCGGCCTTAGCTTTGTGTGTACATGATGTGTCATCAGGTCCCTGAGTGAAGAGGTGTCAACTGCCCGTGCTGAGGGCGGCCTTAGCTTTGTGTGTACATGATGTGTCATCAGGTCCCTGAGTGAAGAGGTGTCAACTGCCCGTGCTGAGGGCGGCCTTAGCTTTGTGTGTACATGATGTGTCATCAGGTCCCTGAGTGAAGAGGTGACAACTGCCCGTGCTGAGGGCGGCCTTAGCTTTGTGTGTACATGATGTGTCATCAGGTCACTGAGTGAAGAGGTGACAACTGCCCGTGCTGAGGGCGGCCTTAGCTTTGTGTGTACATGATGTGTCATCAGACCCCTGAGTGAATAGGTGACAACTGCCCGTGCTGAGGGCGGCCTTAGCTTTGTGTGTACATGATGTGTCACCAGACCCCTGAGTGAAGAGGTGTCAACTGCCCGTGCTGAGGGCGGCCTTAGCTTTGTGTGTACATGATGTGTCACGAGACCCCTGAGTGAAGAGGTGACAACTGCCCGTGCTGAGGGCGGCCTTAGCTTTGTGTGTACATGATGTGTCATCAGGTCCCTGAGTGAAGAGGTGTCAACTGCCCGTGCTGAGGGCGGCCTTAGCTTTGTGTGTACATGATGTGTCATCAGGTCCCTGAGTGAAGAGGTGACAACTGCCCGTGCTGAGGGCGGCCTTAGCTTTGTGTGTACATGATGTGTCATCAGGTCCCTGAGTGAAGAGGTGTCAACTGCCCGTGCTGAGGGCGGCCTTAGCTTTGTGTGTACATGATGTGTCATCAGGTCCCTGAGTGAAGAGGTGTCAACTGCCCGTGCTGAGGGCGGCCTTAGCTTTGTGTGTACATGATGTGTCATCAAGTCCCTGAGTGAAGAGGTGACAACTGCACGTGCTAAGGGCGGCCTTAGCTTTGTGTGTGCATGATGTGTCATCAGACCCCTGAGTGAAGAGGTGTCAACTGCCCGTGCTGAGGGCGGCCTTAGCTTTGTGTGTACATGATGTGTCATCAGGTCCCTGAGTGAAGAGGTGTCAACTGCCCGTGCTGAGGGCGGCCTTAGCTTTGTGTGTACATGATGTGTCATCAGACCCCTGAGTGAATAGGTGACAACTGCCCGTGCTGAGGGCGGCCTTAGCTTTGTGTGTACATGATGTGTCATCAGACCCCTGAGTGAATAGGTGACAACTGCCCGTGCTGAGGGCGGCCTTAGCTTTGTGTGTACATGATGTGTCATCAGACCCCTGAGTGAATAGGTGACAACTGCCCGTGCTGAGGGCGGCCTTAGCTTTGTGTGTGCATGATGTGTCATCAGACCCTTGAGTGAATAGGTGACAACTGCCCGTGCTGAGGGCGGCCTTAGCTTTGTGTGTACATGATGTGTCACCAGACCCCTGAGTGAAAAGGTGTCAACTGCCCGTGCTGAGGGCGGCCTTAGCTTTGTGTGTACATGGTGTGTCATCAGGTCCCTGAGTGAAGAGGTGTCAACTGCCCGTGCTGAGGGCGGCCTTAGCCTCCCAACAGATTCCTCATGTGGCCGCTAGAGCAGCGTCAGCCGTTGATGGACATTCAATGGCTGGTGTGGGCCACCCTGTTGGCCAGTGTGCTGCACCCAGCTGGAGGTATGTACCCTGCTTCGTCCAAACACACAGGGGGCCCTGGAGGTATGCAACCTGCTTCATCCACACTAACAGGGCAGCCAGGAGGTATGTACCCTGCTTCATCCACACTAACAGGCTGGCCTGGAGGTATGTACCCTGCTTCATCCACACACACAGGGCAGCTTGGAGGTATGTACCCTGCTTCATCCACGCTAACAGGGCAGCATGGAGGTATGTACCCTGCTTCATCCACACTAACAGGGTGGCCTGGAGGTATGTACCCTGCTTCATCCACACCCACAGGGCAGCTTGGAGGTATGTACCCTGCTTCATTCACACTAACAGGGCAGCATGGAGGTATGTACCCTGCTTCATCTACACTAACAGGGTGGCCTGGAGGTATGTACCCCGCTTCATCTACACTAACAGGGTGGCCTGGAGGTATGTACCCTGCTTCATTCACACCCACAGGGCAGCATGGAGGTATGTACCCTGCTTCATCCACACTAACAGGGCAGCCTTGAGGTATGTACCCTGCTTCATCCACACCCACAGGGCAGCTTGGAGGTATGTACCCTGCTTCATCTACACTAACAGGGCAGCATGGAGGTATGTACCCTGCTTCATCCACACTAACAGGGCTGCCTTGAGGTATGTACCCTGCTTTATCTACACTAACAGAGCAGCTTGGAGGTATGTACCCTGCTTCATCTACACTAACAGGGCAGCATGGAGGTATGTACCCTGCTTCATCCACACTAACAGGGTGGCCTGGAGGTATGTACCCTGCTTCATACACACTAACAGGGTGGCCTGGAGGTATGTACCCTGCTTCATCCACACTAACAGGGCAGCTTGGAGGTATGTACCCTGCTTCATCCACACTAACAGGGCAGCCTGGAGGTATGCAACCTGCTTCATCCACACTAACAGGGCAGCCTCGAGGTATGTACCCTGCTTCATCCACACTAACAGGGTGGCCTGGAGATATGTACCCTGCTTCATCTACACTAAGAGGGTGGCCTGGAGGTATGTACCCTGCTTCATCCACACTAACAGGGTGGCCTGGAGGTATGTACCCTGCTTCATCCACACTAACAGGGTGGCCTGGAGGTATGTACCCTGCTTCATCCACACTAACAGGGTGGCCTGGAGGTATGTACCCTGCTTCATCCACACTAACAGGGTGGCCTGGAGGTATGTACCCTGCTTCATCCACACTAACAGGGCAGCTTGGAGGTATGTACCCTGCTTCATCCACACTAACAGGGCAGCCTTGGAGGTATGTACCCTGCTTCATCCACACTAACAGGGCAGCATGGAGGTATGTACCCTACTTCATACACACTAACATGGTGGCCTGGAGGTATGTACCCTGCTTCATCTACACTAACAGGGTGGCCTGGAGGTATGTACCCTGCTTCATCCACACTAACAGGGTGGCCTGGAGGTATGTACCCTGCTTCATCCACACTAACAGCGTGGCCTGGAGGTATGCACCCTGCTTCATCTACACTAACAGGGTGGCCTGGAGGTATGTACCCTGCTTCATCCACACTCACAGGGCAGCTTGGAGGTATGTACCCTGCTTCATCCACACTAACAGGGCAGCCTGGAGGTATGTACCCTGCTTCATCCACACTAACAGGGCAGCCTGGAGGTATGTACCCTGCTTCATCCACACTAACAGGGTGGCCTGGAGGTATGTACCCTGCTTTATCCACACTAACAGTATGGCCTGGAGGTATGTACCGTACTTCATCCACACTAACAGGGCAGCATGGAGGTATGTACCCTGCTTCATCTACACTAACAGGGCAGCATGGAGGTATGTACTCTGCTTCATCTACACTAACAGGGCAGCATGGAGGTATGTATCCTGCTTCATCCACACTAACAGGGTGGCTTGGAGGTATGCACCCTGCTTCATCCACGCTAACAGGGCAGCATGGAGGTATGTACCTGCTTCATCCACACCCACAGGGCAGCTTGGAGGTATGTACCCTGCTTCATCCACACTAACAGGGCAGCCTTGGAGGTATGTACCCTGCTTCATCTACACTAACAGGGCAGCATGGAGGTATGTACTCTGCTTCATCTACACTAACAGGGCAGCATGGAGGTATGTACCCTGCTTCATCCACACTAACAGGGTGGCCTGGAGGTATGTACCCTGCTTCATACACACTAACAGGGTGGCCTGGAGGTATGTACCCTGCTTCATTCACACCCACAGGGCAGCTTGGAGGTATGTACCCTGCTTCATCCACACTAACAGGGCAGCCTTGAGGTATGTACCCTACTTCATCCACACTAACAGGGTGGCCTGGAGGTATGTACCCTACTTCATCCACACTAACAGGGTGGCCTGGAGGTATGTACCCTACTTCATCCACACTAACAGGGCAGCATGGAGGTATGTACCCTGCTTCATCCACACCCACAGGGCAGCCTGGAGGTATGTACCCTGCTTCATCCACACTAACAGGGTGGCCTGGAGGTATGTACCCTGCTTCATCCACACTAACAGGGCAGCCTGGAGGTATGTACCCTGCTTCATCCACATTAACAGGGTGGCCTGGAGGTATGTACCCTGCTTCATCCACACTAACAGGGTGGCCTGGAGGTATGTACCCTGCTTCATCCACACTAACAGGGTGGCCTGGAGGTATGTACCCTGCTTCATCCACACCCACAGGGCAGCTTGGAGGTATGTACCCTGCTTCATCCACGCTAACAGGGCAGCATGGAGGTATGTACCCTGCTTCATCCACACTAACAGGGTGGCTTGGAGGTATGTACCCTGCTTCATCTACACTAACAGGGCAGCATGGAGGTATGTACCCTGCTTCATCCACACTAACAGGGTGGCCTGGAGGTATGTACCCTGCTTCATCCACACTAACAGGGTGGCCTGGAGGTATGTACCCTGCTTCATCCACACCCACAGGGCAGCATGGAGGTATGTACCCTGCTTCATCCACACTAACAGGGCAGCCTTGAGGTATGTACCCTGCTTCATCCACACTAACAGGGTGGCCTGGAGGTATGTACCCTGCTTCATCTACACTAACAGGGTGGCCTGGAGGTATGTACCCTGCTTCATCCACACTAACAGGGTGGCCTGGAGGTATGTACCCTGCTTCATCCACACTAACAGGGTGGCCTGGAGGTATGTACCCTGCTTCATCTACACTAACAGGGTGGCCTGGAGGTATGTACCCTGCTTCATCCACACTAACAGGGCAGCTTGGAGGTATGTACCCTGCTTCATCCACACTAACAGGGCAGCCTGGAGGTATGTACCCTGCTTCATCCACACTAACAGGGCAGCCTGGAGGTATGTACCCTGCTTCATCCACACTAACAGGGTGGCCTGGAGGTATGTACCCTGCTTCATCCACACTAACAGGGTGGCCTGGAGGTATGTACCCTGCTTCATCCACACTAACAGGGCAGCATGGAGGTATGTACCCTGCTTCATCCACACTAACAGGGCAGCATGGAGGTATGTACCCTGCTTCATCCACACTAACAGGGCAGCCTGGAGGTATGTACCCTGCTTCATCCACACTAACAGGGCAGCATGGAGGTATGTACCCTGCTTCATCTACACTAACAGGGCAGCCTGGAGGTATGTACCCTGCTTCATCCACACCCACAGGGCAGCTTGGAGGTATGTACCCTACTTCATCTACACTAACAGGGCAGGATGGAGGTATGTACTCTGCTTCATCTACGCTAACAGGGTGGCCTTGAGGTATGTACCCTGCTTCATCCACACTAACAGGGCAGCATGGAGGTATGTACCCTGCTTCATCCACACCCACAGGGCAGCATGGAGGTATGTACCCTGCTTCATCCACACTAACAGGGTGGCCTTGAGGTATGTACCCTGCTTCATCTACACTAACAGGGCAGCATGGAGGTATGTACCCTGCTTCATCTACACTAACAGGGTGGCCTGGAGGTATGTACCCTGCTTCATCTACACTAACAGGGCAGCATGGAGGTATGTACCCTGCTTCATCCACACCCACAGGGCAGCTTGGAGGTATGTACCCTGCTTCATCTACACTAACAGGGTGGCCTGGAGGTATGTACCCTGCTTCATCCACACTAACAGGGTGGCCTTGAGGTATGTACCCTGCTTCATCCACACTAACAGGGCAGCATGGAGGTATGTACCCTGCTTCATCCACACTAACAGGGCAGCCTGGAGGTATGTACCCTGCTTCATCCACACTAACAGGGCAGCATGGAGGTATGTACCCTGCTTCATCTACGCTAACAGGGTGGCCTTGAGGTATGTACCCTGCTTCATCTACACTAACAGGGCAGCATGGAGGTATGTACCCTGCTTCATCCACACCCACAGGGCAGCTTGGAGGTATGTACCCTGCTTCATCTACACTAACAGGGTGGCCTGGAGGTATGTACCCTGCTTCATCCACACTAACAGGGTGGCCTGGAGGTATGTACCCTGCTTCATCCATACTAACAGGGCAGCACACTAACAGGGTGGCCTGGGGGTATGTACCCCTCTTCATCTACACTAACAGGGTGGCCTGGAGGTATGTACCCTGCTTCATCCATACTAACAGGGCAGCACACTAACAGGGTGACCTGGGGTATGTACCCTGCTTCATCCACACTAACAGGATGGCCTGGGGGTATGTACCCTGCTTCATCCACAACCACATTGTTAGTGTGGCTTGGAAGTATGACATCTTGAAATGTTAAATATTTGCCTCACTTGAACCTAGATTGGAATCCTAGTGAATTTAAAATCCTTGGGATATGGTTTGCAACCGATTTACGTAGATGTTATTATTTGAATTTTGACGAAACATTCAGAAGTGATAATTCTTTTTAAAATGTGGATTAGGAGAAGCATCACGCCCCATGGTAGAGTTGCAGTTTTAGAATAATTCATTTTGTCTAAACTGGTGCACTTATAGTTACTTTTGCCAAATCCTCAAGATGATGTCATTGATAGGTTCCAAAAGGAAATCTTCAAGTTCATCTGGAATAATAAACAAGACAGAATTTCAGGAAAGACAACAGTTAAACATATAAAAGACGGTGGCCTGGGCATTCCCTCCATAAAACATTTTATGTATGCCCTAAAACGATATTGGATCTGAAAGGTCTTATTTGGTACACAGAAATGGATCAAAATAATACACGAGGTATTTCCAATTGTCAAAGATTTACAAAAATGCGGACAAAGTCTTCCATTTGAAAAGTCTAAATTAAACCTTTTTTTCAAAAAGTCAGTTCGGTTAAAATTGTTTTATGTGTGACTGCTGGTAGAAAATCTGTTTTATCACGAAGAAAATAACATTGACAAAAAGACTATTTATATCCAAAGCTGGGCTGAAAAAGGGATACACAGAATTGCTGATCTGCTTAATCATGGTGGGATTTTTATGACGTTCCAACAGTTTTAAAAGATTTGACGTTCAAACTCATTTCTTGGAATTTTCTGGTTATGTTAGAGCAGTAAAAGAGTATTGTCAAAAAACAGGCATTACATTACAAGGTAGTAAAATCAAAGAAAGCCCAAAGCTTATAAACATTATATACGGTGTTGTAAAACGTTCTCAAGCTTACTATTGAACACTTATTTTTGGGTTGCGCAGAAACTCTAACTTTTTGGATTGATTTTGCAAGAACCTTAAACGATTGCGAGAATGCAGCTAGGCTACGATTAACAAAAGAACTTATATTGTTTGGCATGGACAATATTAACGAGTGAACAGTTAAACAAATATTTAAAAAAAATATTGATGGCGCTTTGTGCTTTTCAACCGCATGAGCGCCTTGTTCCTGAGTGGTTCTCCAACAGTCAATGCATGATGACAAGGTATCAAACCACTTCTAAAGGTAGGTAAAGATAGGTACAACCGTCAACATTCTATGACACATCAGGTTCTCGTCAACATTCCATAGCTTTGTCCATTGAATGTACACATTCTACAATTTCTACAATGTATACATTCTATGAACCAGTCGTACAATGTATTCATTCTACAATCTCATCATAGAATGCATACATTCTACGCGGGTCAACTTTCTATACAACATTTACAGAAGTTAGTGCGAGAATAGTACTCCTCAATTAATAAGTTTTAGACGTTTTCTCAAAAGTAAATATAATACTGAGCTATACATATAAAAAATGAACATGCAGTTTAGCGATTTCCAAAGAAAATGGTAGTTAGAAAGTCTTGGTGGAATGTAATTAATTTTATTTATTCCTCTACTATTCAAATGATTGTTTTTTTTTCTTTAACCCTTCCACCGCCAATGTCGCATTTATGCACCACAATGGTTTAACACTCATGTCACTAAAAGGCATCAAATCAGGGCCTGTTATCCAAAGACTCTATTTCCTTAATTTTGGGAGGTTAAGGATAGGCTTAATGTTATGCACGTCACAGAGGAATTCCCAATATTGCAGATTTTGTTTGGTCTACCCAGCTAAGTTTGATGGTATTTTTTGGCTGAAAAATATCTGGCGGCGAAAGGGTTAAAGGCAACCTACATTATATGATATCTAATGGTAACAGTTATGAATCACACACATGATGGCGTGTGGTGGGTGACTCAAAACAACCTCATTTTTGTATTATACATTTTAATTCTTTGTTTGTTTATTTGGTTGCCTTTCTCTTGTTTTATGTTTATGTAAAATTAAAAACTTCAGGTGGTTGATTGATAAGCAGTCTTATTTGGGTGAACCGCCTTTAATCCACATAGCATGGACATAGCAAAGCCTGGTTGAAAGTGATAAGCTGTATTATTTGGGTGAACCGCCTTCAATTCCCAGTCACATAACATGGACATAGCAAAGCCTGGTTGAAAGAGATAAGCTGTATTATTTGGGTGAACCGCCTTCAATTCCCAGTCACATAACATGGACATAGCAAAGCCTGGTTGAAAGTGATAAGCTGTATTATTTGGGTGAACCGCCTTCAATTCCCAGTCACATAACATGGACATAGCAAAGCCTGGTTGAAAGTGATAAGCTGTATTATTTGGGTGAACCGCCTTCAATTCCCAGTCACATAACATGGACATAGCAAAGCCTGGTTGAAAGAGATAAGCTGTATTATTTGGGTGAACCGCCTTTAATTCCCAGTCACATAACATGGACATAGCAAAGCCTGGTTGAAAGTGATAAGCAGTATTGTTTGGGTGAACCGCCTTTAATTCCCAGTCACATAACATGGACATAGCAATGCCTGGTTGAAAGTGATAAGCAGTATTGTTTGGGTGAACCGCCTTTAATTCCCAGTCACATAACATGGACATAGCAAAGCCTGGTTGAAAGTGATAAGCAGTATTGTTTGGGTGAACCGCCTTTAATTCCCAGTCACATAACATGGACATAGCAATGCCTGGTTGAAAGTGATAAGCAGTATTGTTTGGGTGAACCGCCTTTAATTCCCAGTCACATAACATGGACATAGCAAAGCCTGGTTGAAAGTGATAAGCAGTATTGTTTGGGTGAACCGCCTTTAATTCCCAGTCACATAACATGGACATAGCAAAGCCTGGTTGAAAGAGATAAGCAGTATTGTTTGGGTGAACCGCCTTTAATTCCCAGTCACGTAACATGGACATAGCAATGCCTGGTTGAAAGTGATAAGCAGTATTGTTTGGGTGAACCGCCTTTAATTCCCAGTCACATAACATGGACATAGCAATGCCTGGTTGAAAGTGATAAGCAGTATTGTTTGGGTGAACCGCCTTTAATTCCCATAACATGGACATAGCAAAGCCTGGTTAAAAGTGATAAGCTGTATTATTTGGGTGAACCGCCTTTAATTCCCATAGCATGGACATAGCAAAGCCTGGTTAAAAGTGATAAGCTGTATTATTTGGGTGAACCGCCTTTAATTCCCAGTCACATAACATGGACATAGCAAAGCCTGGTTGAAAGTGATAAGCAGTATTGTTTGGGTGAACCGCCTTTAATTCCCAGTCACATAACATGGACATAGCAAAGCCTGGTTGAAAGTGATAAGCAGTATTGTTTGGGTGAACCGCCTTTAATCCACATAACATGGACATAGCAAAGCCTGGTTGAAAGAGATAAGCAGTATTGTTTGGGTGAACCGCCTTTAATTCCCAGTCACATAACATGGACATAGCAAAGCCTGGTTGAAAGTGATAAGCAGTATTGTTTGGGTGAACCGCCTTTAATTCCCAGTCACATAACATGGACATAGCAAAGCCTGGTTGAAAGTGATAAGCAGTATTGTTTGGGTGAACCGCCTTTAATTCCCAGTCACATAACATGGACGTAGCAAAGCCTGGTTGAAAGAGATAAGCAGTATTGTTTGGGTGAACCGCCTTTAATTCCCAGTCACATAACATGGACGTAGCAAAGCCTGGTTGAAAGAGATAAGCAGTATTGTTTGGGTGAACCGCCTTTAATCCACATAACATGGACATAGCAAAGCCTGGTTGAAAGTGATAAGCAGTATTGTTTGGGTGAACCGCCTTTAATTGCCAGTCACATAACATGGACATAGCAAAGCCTGGTTGAAAGTGATAAGCAGTATTGTTTGGGTGAACCGCCTTTAATCCACATAACATGGACATAGCAAAGCCTGGTTGAAAGTGATAAGCAGTATTGTTTGGGTGAACCGCCTTTAATTCCCAGTCACATAACATGGACGTAGCAAAGCCTGGTTGAAAGAGATAAGCAGTATTGTTTGGGTGAACCGCCTTTAATCCACATAACATGGACGTAGCAAAGCCTGGTTGAAAGAGATAAGCAGTATTGTTTGGGTGAACCGCCTTTAATTGCCAGTCACATAACATGGACATAGCAAAGCCTGGTTGAAAGTGCGAAATCAGGAATCGTAAAGCTCGCTTTATGCGTGCTCAAATAATTATACTCGTCATTTTTATTTTCTCTATTCTTCTATTGTATAAAGCATTGTGTATGTGTGTGTCTGTGTATCTGCGTGCGCGTGTCTGCGTGCGTGCATGTGTGTGTGCGCGTGCGTTGTTGTGTATGTGCGTGTGTATATGTGTATGTGTGTGCGCATGTGTTAACGCGCGCGCACGAATGTGTGTGTGTGTGTGTGTGTGTGTGTGTGTGTGTGTGTGTGTGTGTGTGTGTGTTAGTTATCATGTGTGTGCACATGTGCATGTTTGCACGCACGTGCGTGTACCGTATGTGTGTGTGCAAGTGTGTGTGTGTGTGTGTGTGTGTGTGTGTGTGTGTGTGTGTGTGTGTGTGTGTGTGTGTGTGTGTGTGTGTCTGTCTGTTTCTCTGTCTGTCAGTGGCAGTGTATGTGTCTGTGCGCGTCCATATAGGCGAGTGCTTTGTTTTTTAGGCCTATATGTGCTTGCGCGTACACGTATAACTGTATCTCTTATTGGCAAATGTATATAAATGCATAATAGTGTACACGCGTAAGAAAGTGCATGTTTTCTGTTTTCATTTTTTATTTTCAGATGTATGCTTTCAAATGAGTTCCATACACAGTTGAAAACTGCATTCACAATCGCACGCTGTAGTACGACAAGCATTCCACACTCACGCTAAGTCATGAAGAAACCCTGACATTTCATAACCCTCATGAAACATTAACTTGATTTTTAAAAACAAGTCCAGAATCAGAAATTTAAAAAAATTGCAATATGAAAACATGTCAACCAATACCTGAATAAATAAAAAGAATAAAAAAAGAAAAAGAAACATTGTGGGAAAATTCTTATGAGTTTCTTTCCATTTCCCTCAGTTATGACGTCATCGACAACATCTTTAGGATGCAAACGTTATGTTAAGTTAACAAAACAACTTCAGGCCAGTTTTGATCACTGTAATCCACTTTTTTGACTGTGTGTGACTAATGGGTATGTGGGAAATAATAGTATGTGGGGCTAATGGAATATGGGACTAATGGTATATGGGAAATAATGGGATGTTTTCGTACTGTTTGTTGAGCCAGTCAGGGCCTCAGGAAGCCAGTGTGGCCCTCCTCCGCCAGACCAACCCTTCAAGGTCATCTGGAATCATCCAGACAACTGCGAGAAAAACAAAGTGCAGCTGAACCTAGACCTATACGATATCGCCTTCAATGAAGATAGGCATATGTTGGGAGACCAGGTCCTGACCTTGGAATCCTGGAAAACAGGTAGGTTGACCAACCCTAAGTCCTATGCAACATCGCCTTCAATGAAGAACCAGGTCCAGGCCTTGGAACCCCGGAACACAGGTAGGCTGACCAACCCTAAGTCCTATGCAGCATCGCCTTCAATGAAGATAGGAATATGTTGGGAGACCAGGTCCAGACCTTGGAACCCCGGAACACAGGTAGGCTGACCAACCCTAAGTCCTATGCAGCATCGCCTTCAATGAAGATAGGCATATGTTGGGAGACCAGGTCCAGACCTTGGAACTCCGGAACACAGGTAGGCTGACCAACCCTAAGTCCTATGCAGTATCGCCTTCAATGAAGATAGGCATATGTTGGGAGACCAGGTCCAGACCTTGGAACCCCGGAACACAGGTAGGTTGACCAACCCTAAGTCCTATGCAGTATCGCCTTCAATGAAGATAGGCATATGTTGGGAGACCAGGTCCAGACCTTGGAACCCTGGGACACAGGTAGGTTGACCAACCCTAAGTCCTATGCAACAGCGCCTTCAATGAAGATAGGTATATGTTGGGAGACCAGGTCCAGACCTTGGAACACATGTAGGCTGACCAACCCTAAGTCCTATGCAGTATCGCCTTCAATGAAGATAGGCATATGTTGGGAGACCAGGTCCAGACCTTGGAACCCTGGGACACAGGTAGGCTGACCAACCCTAAGTCCTATGCAGCATCGCCTTCAATGAAGATAGGCATATGTTGGGAGACCAGGTCCAGACCTTGGAACCCTGGGACACAGGTAGGTTGACCAACCCTAAGTCCTATGCAACATCGCCTTCAATGAAGATAGGTATATTTTGGGAGACCAGGTCCAGACCTTGGAACACATGTAGGCTGACCAACCCTAAGTCCTATACAACATCGCCTTCAATGAAGATAGGTATATGTTGGGAGACCAGGTCCAGACCTTGGAACACATGTAGGCTGACCAACCCTAAGTCCTATGCAACATCGCCTTCAATGAAGATAGGTATATGTTGGGAGACCAGGTCCAGACCTTGATTAAACATTAAACAGCAGAGGTTCTTGCCGATAACAGATAAGACAAACAATTTTACAAGCCTGTCATTTATCTATTCCGAAAATAACAACAATAAATAAAAATCGTCCAACTCCTAAACCTTGGTAGAATGACCAAGTCAAAAACACAATTCAAAAAAAGAAACATGCCTGTAATTATTTTGACAGCCATCCAACTCCGCCTAATCATACTTTAAAACGAAAGGCAGAAAAAGAATGCGAAGATGCTATTAACCTAGCTAAAAGAGAATTCTTTGACAAAGATGATGTTGTTGATTACAAGGACCTGGGCAAAGCCTGGAAGAAACTAAACAAGATCAATAACAATGGCAGAGTACGGGAGCCCAGAGTACTCAGGGATGATATATTAACCTCCACAAATTTAGAAACAGCAGAGGTTCTTGCCGATACATTCGCTCAGGCAAGCCAAACTAAATTTTTGTCAATGGAAGAATAAAACAGACGTAATTCAGCCCCTCATATACCAAAAAAATAATAATAATTCTCACTACATTAACTCACCCCTCAACATGACCGAGCTTGCTGGAGCCCTTAATCAGATTAGAGATGATCCCATCTCCTACAAAATATTAAAAAAATTGCCCCCATCCTTTCTCAAAATTTTACTCCATTACTAGTCCAGATGTTGGGGGGGGGGGGGGTTGTGCCTCAAGCTTGGAAAGAGGCACAGGTGATAGGGATTCCTAAGCCAGGAAAACCGGCTAGGGATCCCAAAAGCTATCGCCCCATCTCCCTCACCCCACATATTGGTAAACTTTACGAAAGAATCGTAAAAAACAGACTAGAACATTTTCTCGAAAAAAAAAATATTATCCCCACTTTCCAGGCAGGTTTTAGAAGGAATAGGTCCTGCATGGAACAAGTAGTAAGGCTTACCTCCCACGTCAGAAAAGCACTTGCCAGGCGCAGGAAAGTCTTCGCCACTTTTTTTGACATAAAAGGGGCGTATGACTCCGTCTGGCATGGGAGGCTCTTAGAAAAAATCAGCAAGCTCGGTATTGAGGGCAACACTTACAATTTCATATACTCATTTCTCCAAAATAGAAGCTTTAAAGTTAAGGTGGGCCAGTCTCTCTCGACCAAACAATACATGGACATGGGAGTACCTCAGGGCAGCATCATTGCACCGATTTTATTTAACATAATGCTTCACGACATCTCTAAATTAAAATTTGAAGGCTGTCGTATCTCCATGTACGCAGACGATATCGCCATATGGTCTTTCCCAACTTCACGTGGGATCAAAACAACCCTTACCCCAGAGCTTGGTGCTCACCAATATAACACTAATTTAGTTATATACTACACTACTCACAAAAAGTTAAGGATCACTATGAGAAAACAGGTGCGCAATAAACTCCGTTCGCTCCTGTTATTTTTTTCTCAGTCAAGCCAAATTGTTATGAATTCTTGTTCAGCTGTAAGTGGGCGATGTTGTGTTAGTGGAAACATTGCACGTGATTCTCTATTACTGAGCTTGGCAGCAAAAGAAAAAGCGGAAACTTGCGAAAAAGGACCTTGTTTTGGATCGTTCTGCATGAACACATTGCACAAGCCAGATGGAAAAACCATTATGCACGTGCAAGTACTGCTGTTTATGTGTGAGATGCTGTCTCTTGCTTGGCTTTATAAGAAGACATACCACCAGTATTAGGCCTGATTTGACAATGCCTCCACGACGAAAATTGAGCGAGTTGGATAGGGGACGAGCTGTTGCATGGTTCCAAGATGGTGTTCCCAAGCGAGAAGTGGCCAGGCGACTTCAGTTGTCCATCTCGGTCATTGTCAGACTGATTCAACGCTTCACAGCCACTGGGAGGGTCCATGAAAGACGCAGATCTGGTCGACCGAAGAAGACAACTCCACGTGAAGATCGTCTCATTGAACGACAAGCCCTGCAGACAAGAACAGCCTCTTCCAGCATCATTCGAAGGCAGCTGAGGGTGGCTACTAACATCAACATCAGCCAGCAGACCATACGGAACCGCCTTCATGGGTTTAACCTCCGTTCTCGTCGCCCAGCTGTACGGCCACGCTTAACTCCAGCCCATAGGGCAGCACGCCGCGCCTTCTGCAGACGTCACGTGAGGTGGACACGTCAGCAATGGTCCCAGGTCCTGTTCAGTGATGAATCACGCTTCACCCTGAACCACAACGACGGCCGACTGAGGGTCTGGAGGCGCCCAGGGGAACGCTTTATTGACGCCACTGTCCAAGAAAAGGTGGCCTTTGGTGGAGGTTCTGTAATGGTCTGGGGGGCCTTCAGCCTTCACCACAGAACACCCTTGTATCATGTACAGGGTAACCTGACTGGCCTCCGATACCGGGATGAGATCCTTCGACCGCTGGCTGTGCCTACACTGCAGCAGATGGGACCGCCGGCTGTCTACCAGGATGACAACGCTCGCCCCCACAGGGCAAGGGTGGTCAACGACTTCCTGCAGCAGTCTGGAGTCAACAGAATGGAGTGGCCAGCATGCAGTCCCGACCTCAACCCGATTGAGAACCTCTGGGATGAGCTGGATCGCAAAGTGAGGAGCAACCACCCCCCTCCCAGGGATGCCCAGCACCTCTACCAGATGCTGCAGGCTGAGTGGCAGGCGCTTCCACAGAGGATCTTCACCACCCTGGTCAACTCCATGAGGACTCGCTGCGTCGAGTACCAGAACAGCCATGGCGGATACACGCATTACTGAACTTTTGGGAGCATCAGAATGCCCTGTCTTGTGATTTCAATGACTTTGGGAAATCAAATTTCGATACGTACCCACTTTGATCAAATGTACAGACCAAACGATTGCTCGAAATTGAAGGCAATTGTGTATCGTTATCACTAAAGCATTGAATTAAATGTTGGCCAAAATTCAACGCATTGGCTTTCTTATTTGGAAAGTTATGAATTAGTTTGCAAGTGATCCTTAACTTTTTGTGGATAGCTTATTTAACCTGTAATGGCTTTGCCCTATCATCACAGAAATGTGATTTTATGGGTTTTTCAAACAGACAGGACAAAGACGAAGACTATAAAATTAATATTCTTGGTCAAGTCAAAAGACCCTTCATGTCCCATATGTGCCTTCCCAGGTCGAGAGGACGTAAAACCCAAATTCATTCAAGTCAAAAGACCCCCTTCCCAGGTTAAGTTCCTAGGGGTCATTTTGACACGTAATCTGTCCTGGATTTCACATACTACACACTTAATAAATAAAGCTACTAAAGCACTAAATTTTATTAAAGTTATTTCCCAACAGAAATGGGCTCAGGACCCTAAGTTTCTAACTTTTTTAGTTCGTGCCCTAGTCCGCAGCCGATTAACATACGGCATGGAAACCTTTTATAACTTAACCAAATCTAAATTAAAACAACTAGCAGCTTTGGAGTTAAAAGCCCTAAAGACTGCCCTGGGCCTCCCTTTTTTCGCTGTCAACCACTTGATTTACAGGGACATAGGCTGGCTCCCCTTAAATCATCTCTTAAAATTAAATTGTGCTACTTTTTTAACCAGAATTCATAGCACAAACAACATTACCAAAGAAGACTTTTTCACCCAATTTTCAGATCCATATTTTGCCTCATCAACAAAAACAGTCCGTAAATACATTAATATTTATGACTTCTCTAAAGAGTTGTTCGAAAAGTCTGACCTTTTGATGAATTACATCGTTTTTTACGCCAAACATATGGTGCCACAGTGGGACTGGGACCCCCCAGATTATGATATTTCCCTACACCAACTATACAACAAAGAGGAGGACATTAACCGTCTCACTATTGCTGCTAAAGAGAAAATTTACAATCTCAGACATGCTTTGAGCATCTACACAGACGGTTCCAAACTAAGTGCTAACCAAATTGGATGTGCATTTACTATTCCCAAATTAAAATTTTTCAAAGCCTTTCAATTAAATAAACACATTTCAATTTTTTCTGCCAAACTCTGGGCCATTTTAGAAGCCGTTTCCTATATAAATTATCTTCCCAACGCTCCGCTTAAGATGGTTATTTACTCAGATTCACTCTCTTCCATCAAAGCATTACAGGGATACAACAATAATCGACTTGAAATCAAAAACGAGATTAAAAACCTAATTCACCAACTCCATCGCAAAGGCACAGACATTACGTTAGTATGGATCCCATCCCACTGTGGCCTCTTTGGCAATGACCTGGCCGACCATGAGGCCAAACTGGCTGCCTCTCATCGGTCCGGCATTATGCAGGACATAGGCCTATCTATTGGCGAAGCCAAAACTTTATTAAAATCAGTATCGTTCCAGGAGTGGGCCAAGGAATTGGAAATTTACGCCAAGGCCCATTCCTGGGATCACAATATAGTACAAGGGGGACTGTTCCTTACTGTTCCACGTCATATACAACGCCTAATCTTTCGTATAAGAACTAAAGCGTATTACAACAAATTAAAAAAAAATATTTGTGAATGCCAAAACATTCTTAATTTTGATCACCTCTTTAAACCCTGTACATACATTCAAAATGAACTTAACGAACTGCTACAGTACACCCCGCTTATAGTAAAGTGCAGTGGAGCAAGGTTTTTCCTTTACTATAACAGGTTTTTCTTATAAACGATGTTCGGATATAGTAAAGTTTTGATGGTATTTTTTATCTTATCCGATGACGTTCTTCAAAGTCAAAGCTAACGTAAAATACTAAATATAAACCCATCATCAAATCAAAATACAGCAAAACTCGGTTATAAGAAAATTGAAGGGAGATGATGTTTTGTTTATCCAAGTTTTCTTATATCCGAAACTCAGATATAAGAAAACATTTTGAAGTTTTTTCCCTTGTCTCTCTACCACCAACACAAAAGTACTCATATTTTTTTCTTCTGCTCAACATTTATTTTGCACAGAATACTGAAGGAAAGTATGGAATAAAGAAACAAAAACAACTCAATTAGTCTTGCAATCTAGTGCCTGTACTGTTTAGAATGTCTGTGACACAACTGGTTTGATGTAAACTTTCCCTTTTTGGAACAACTTCAATTTTCTCGGAACATCCTTTCAGTTCAGGTCCAACTCACTTTTAAAGACACACTGACCCAACACGATTAAATCCCTTGTTTTTTTTCTGGGTAGCTGTGACCCACATACAAATTCCCCCCACTTCAAATTGAGGCTGCTCTTTAAAATGTTTCGTTTTCAATTTGGGGGCGTTTTCAATTTGGGGGCATTTGTATGGGAGTCAAACCTGGTCAAAACAAGATTTTGTACCAGCTATAAGAAGGAAAACTGGTGGAACCCGTGATTTTGACTCATGATCTGGGGGGTCTTTAAGAAAATGTTGTCAATGGTAATTCACTTATAAGTAAATAGAACTCGCTTATAAGAAAATGAACTGCAAACCAACTCTCTTGTATGACATGATTTTCTTATATCCAAGTTTCCATTGCGGATGGGAGAAAAAAATTGCTTGCTTATAACCGAGTTTTCTTATAAGTGAGTTTCTTATAACCCAGTTTTGATCATAGATAAGAAAGAAGAAGTTCGGCAGGGAAATTTTTTTGCTTCATTGTAAGTGAGTTTTCTTATAAGCGAGTTTTCTTATAAGCGAGTTTCTTATAAGCGGATTCGGCTGTATATATTTTTTTTTCGGATTCATTTTTTTCCACTAAGTAATGAGGGGAAAGAAACATGTTTTTGAGTGCCTTTCAATTTCGTTGAAGGTGGGTAGAGGGAGTAGTGAGACTGTGACGTATACATTGATGACGTATTTACAAAGGTCAGGAAGAGGACAATCCGGCTGTGAAGCTCTCTAGAGTTATGGCCTCCACTGCGGGTGTTGGCAGGTCATTCCACTACTTGATTGTAACCACAGATGACTTTACTATAGGAGTTTTTTAAATTTTAATTATAACCCAGTTGTTATTATGGGTGGGTGAGACTGTGACAGCATACATTGGTGACGTATTTACAAAGGTCACGAAGAGGACTTTTTTTTTTATTGTAACCGAGGAGCCAGTCCTGTGGGGAACCAAAAGTAACTTTACTATAGCAGTTTTTAAAAATTATAACCGAGTTGCTACTATCCGAGGTCTATTTAGGAATAAAACAGTAGACCTTTGGCCGGGAACCAGGGCTTTCCTTTACTGTAACCGAAATTTCTTATAACCGAGTTTACTATAAACGGGGAGTACTGTACTAAAATTAAAATCTGTTAATATTCCATTCACCCAAAAAGCGATATTAACTAAAGGTGATAAGGAATGGTCCCCCCTTGTGTGGCTAGCTGAAGCCATACACAACTCCTCACTTAAACAGCATTGTTAATAAAAAAACAAAAACAAAAGAACCTCAATTAAGGTAACGGTGGAGGTGGAGTCCCTCCGGGCCGAGGGCTGGACACCCGCCCACACTCCTGTTCCCCTCCCCCCTTTTCCCCCCTTTTTATCTAAGTATGCGCATGCGTTGCCGAAGTGACTCCTTTTGAGCCCACCCTTTTTTTAACTCCTTCCCCCAGTGGACGTGTTAAAAACCCTAACCCTAACCCTAACCCTAACCCTAACCCTAACCCTTTTTTTAACTCCTTCCCCCAGTGGACGTGTTAAAAACCCTAACCCTAACCCTAACCCTTTTTTTTAACTCCTTCCCCCAGTGGACGTGTTAAAAACCCTAACCCTAACCCTAACCCTTTTTTTTAACTCCTTCCCCCAGTGGACGTGTTAAAAACCCTAACCCTAACCCTAACCCTTTTTTTTAACTCCTTCCCCCAGTGGACGTGTTAAAAACCCTAACCCTAACCCTAACCCTTTTTTTTAACTCCTTCCCCCAGTGGACGTGTTAAAAACCCTAACCCTAACCCTAACCCTAACCCTAACCCTAACCCTAACCCTAACCCTTTTTTTTAACTCCTTCCCCCAGTGGACGTGTTAAAAACCCTAACCCTAACCCTAACCCTAACCCTAACCCTTTTTTTAACTCCTTCCCCCAGTGGACGTGTTAAAAACCCTAACCCTAACCCTAACCCTAACCCTAACCCTTTTTTTAACTCCTTCCCCCAGTGGACGTGTTAAAAACCCTAACCCTAACCCTAACCCTAACCCTAACCCTAACCCTTCCCCCAGTGGACGTGTGTCAAGCTACTATCTGATGAAAACCTTACTAATACTACTAACCCATGAAAAGACTACTATTGTTTTCAGCAGTTAGTCGTATTACTACTAACTGATGAAAATAATAGTAGTCTTTTCATGGGTTAGTAGTAATACTAAGGTTTTCATCATATAGTAGCTTGGCTTTACGACTATCTAGTGAAATGATTCCTGTGGGAAATTATGTCCTCTCTCTCTCTCTCTCTCTCTCTCTCTCTCTCTCTCTCTCTCTCTCTCTCTCTCTCTCTCTCTCTCTCTCTCTCCTCTCTCTCTCTCTCTCTCTCTCTCTCTCTCTCTCTCTCTCTCTCTCTCTCTCTCTCTCTCTCTCTCCCCCCCCCCCCCCTCTCTCTCTCTCTCTCTGTCTAACCACTGACACTGGTCACGTTGGCCTAATTTTACCGTTTGAATGCTAATTAGTGTATTAGGAGATCATATGAACAATTGTTGATGTGGTTGACCAGTGGTCAGTGTCACTGACCAGTGGTCACTTTGGCCTATTTTCACTGTTTGACTGCAAATTAGTGCATTAGGAGTTCAAATGAACAAAGTTTGATGTGGTTGACCAGTGGTCAGTGTCACTGACCAGTGGTCACTTTGGCCTATTTTCACTGTTTGACTGCAAATTAGTGCATTAGGAGTTCAAATGAACAAGGTTTGATGTGGTTGACCAGTGGTCAGGGTCACTGACCAGTGGTCAACCACCTTAAAAAATTGTTCATTTGAACTCCTAACACACTAATTAGCTGTCAAACAGTAAAAATAGGCCAAAGTGACCACTGGTCAGTGACACTGACCACTGGTCAACACATCAAACCTTGTTCATTTGAACTCCTAATACACGAATTTGCAGTCAAACAGTGAAAATAGGCCAAAGTGACCACTGGTCAGTGACACTGACCACTGGTCAACCACATCAAAATGTGTTAATTTGAACTCCTAATACACTAATTTGCAGTCAAACAGTGAAAATAGGCCAAAGTGACCACTGGTCAGTGACACTGACCACTGGTCAACCACATCAACAATTGTTCATATGATGACCTCCTAATACACTAATTAGCATTCAAACGGTAAAATTAGGCCAACGTGACCAGTGTCAGTGGTTAGACAGAGAGAGAGAGAGAGAGAGGGGGGGGGGGGGAGAGAGAGAGAGAGAGAGAGAGAGAGAGGGGAGGAGAGAGAGAGAGAGAGAGAGAGAGAGAGAGAGAGAGAGAGAGAGAGAGAGAGAGAGAGAGAGAGAGAGAGAGAGAGAGAGAGAGAGGACATAATTTCCCACAGGAATCATTTCACTAGATAGTCGTAAAGCCAAGCTACTATATGATGAAAACCTTAGTATTACTACTAACCCATGAAAATACTACTATTTTTTTCATCAGTTAGTAGTAATACGACTAACTGCTGAAATAAATAGTAGTCTTTTCATGGGTTAGTAGTATTAGTAAGGTTTTCATCAGATAGTAGCTTGACAGACGTGTGTCCGGCGCGCGCACCGGAGGCCTCTTTCATAGTCGTCATGCTTTTTTTTCGCTGGTGCTCCCCCCCCCCCCCCCCTTTGGGACCACTTAAGCGACGTCTTTCCACTGCTCGAGTCGGAGAGGAGGGGTCCCTCTTCCTCCCTCCCTCCGTCTCGATCAAGTAAGAATTGTTAACCGCCTCCACCTTATTTACAGCTATTTAAAAAAATAAAAATAAAAAAAATACCGTTTTGCCTGGGCTCCTGTGCTATAATAATAAACCTTGTTAGAACTACCAATATGAAGAAAATTGGGCTCCATTGTTTTATCAAGGGCGGGGGAGACTTTGTAGCTACCCCCCCTTGGGAAATAGTGGAACAACTTAACATTTTTGTACAGGAAAATAGCTACTGCCGTTTTTCACCACAATAATTTTACATAGCACATTTTCATAAATACGACCGTTTCATGATTGCTAGCTTGCCAGTCGGATCTCTTACGCGATTACTTACATACTTCTGGTGCGCGCGCACACATTACTTTTTACACAACAAGCAACACCTCACTAAAAAGTGTCACAATACTTTATACCAATGGAATATAATACAGATCACTCCCTTAATTTTAATCGTAACTTTTAACAAACCATACTATGACTTTACATATACCCTGATATAGATCACTTTTACTACTTCAGCATTTTAATCGTTATTATACATCATGGTAGATTCAATACACAAATCCTTTAACATGGATGCCTCCCCTCTTGGGAGGGGAGAGGACCTCGGTTGATGTCTCCTTGATAATTTCAAGGCCTATTAAAAAATACCACCATTTGAACTTATCATGGTGCTCTATGTTCTAACTTCGAATACGGTCAAGTTACATAAAAGAGCCTCTCTTCGGTTAATATTTATCAAACAAGAAATTTTAAAATAAAAAACAAAACCTTTTAATAACATATTATAATAGCCTACAAATTTTTAAATTAAAGTCCGAGATGCAAATTTGCCCCTGTATAGGGAAGTCCCGGGGGTAGAGATATCTTCCCCCGGTAGGACATGATAAAAAAATTTTAAGGTCCGCGATGTAAATTTTTCCCCTATCGGTAGGACACTAATCATAGATTTTGTTACATTTTTTGTAATATACTTGTTGATCTATTATGTCTTGTAGATAAGTGAATAAATGTTTGTATATATACACTTTTAAAACTAGATAAGGGCCAATATTGTTTTTTTGTTATTAAAATAGGAGTATGAACTTCTGTTAACATTTGTAGCCCTGAAATTTTAATCCCGGGGGGGAGGGGGGTGTTTGTTTTGTTCGGGTAACAGAAAACTAAATATCAAAAGAATTTTAATCAAAATCTTAAACATTGTCAAATTTCAACAAGTGTTACTTGACACAAATCCTAAATACCTCGTCAGAATAAATTATAAACGCGCTTTTTAAAGAGTCCCCTCAAATTTTTTCAATGTATGTCCACGTCCCTGTACTGTTTTTTATGTTTTGTCCTGTCCCCCAAACAAATCTAAAATAAATGTCCCATATGTGCCCTTATGGGTCGAGAGGACGTTAAATCCAAAGTTTCTTCTTCAACAAACAACGAAATGCTCGGACAAAAGTCGCATTCAAAATGGTCGTTGTAGCAGTTTAGCATAACACTGTTGAAGTCTTGGTGTAACAGTCTCAGTGTAACAGTCTCGGTGAAACAGTCTTGGTGTAACAGTCTCGGTGTAACAGTCTTGGTGTAACAGTCTAGTGTAACATTCTTGGTGTAACAGTCTCGGTGTAACAGTCTCGGTGTAACAGTCTCGGTGTAACAGTCTCGGTGTAACAGTCTCGGTGTAACAGTCTCGGTGTAACAGTCTCGGTGTAACAGTCTCGGTGTAACAGTCTCGGTGTAACAGTCTTGGTGTAATAGTTTCGGTGTAACAGTCTCGGTGTAACAGTCTCGGTGTAACAGTGTTAGTCTAAATTAGGGAAAAAATGACCTTGGGTGACTGGGCTAGTTGATATATTGCGGACAAATACAGAGTTGTAGTTGCTTTACATTTTTTATTGGTACTAAGGTGACAAAATGTGCTGTTTAAATACAGCAAAACTCGGTTATAAGAAAATCAAAGGGAGATAATTTTTTGTTTTGTTATATCTGAGTTTTCTTATATCCGAAACTCGGATATAAGAAAACATTTAGAAGTTTTTTTTCCTATAACCGAGTTTTATGGGGGGAAAAGGGAAAAAATAAAAGAGAAAAAGAGAAAACAATAAAATAAAAGGCAAGCAGAAACATGAAGCGAAGAGAAATGCTTTGACCTAATTTGGTGCATGAAAAAAAGAGGCAAAAGAAAGAACAGAACAGAAAATTAAAAACAAAAATGAATGCAGAAGTGGTGTGAGTTGCATGATGAGCGAGCAAGATAGCGGAGAGCAGATGAACGATTGGATGTGGTGTGAGAGTAACATATTTGTTTAAATGTACATTTCTGTTTCATGTTTTAATTAATATTTTACGTTTGATGTATTTAACTTACTTTACACGGTGGAAGACAATTTTCCTTTTGCGTTTGTACAATACCAATGGGCAATAAAGAAACTTTCGACTTATGACTTATGACTCATGTTTTACATCATAAAATCAAAATACAGCAAAACTCGGTTATAAGAAAACCGAAGGGAGATGATTTTTTGCTTCTTACCATAGCCGAGTTTTCTTATATCCGAAAAACCATTTTGAAGGTTTTTCCTTATAACCAAATTGAATGGGGGAAAAGGGAAAAGAGAAAAGAAAAGAAAAAAGAAAGACAGAAAAGAGAAAAAAAAAGAAAAAAGAAAGACAGAAAACCAAAACGAAGAGAATTTTTTCCTGCTTATTTGGTGCATGTCTTACATCATAAAATCAAAATAGTCTAATAAGAAGAAGATTTAAAGGTGCCTACAACCACTCAACTAACAAGCTTTTTTCTTCTTTTTAATGTTATCAAATGTGTACCCCATCACCTTTCTTGTACTGAACTATTACCATTTACTGTCCACCCATGCAGCTGTTCATCAATCGTTTGCTTTTGTTTATGTGGATTTTTGTCCACATATTCAGTTATTTGTATTTTTCTTCTTAAAGAAAAGGATTGCCTTTTCCTCTGCCATTGCTGAAGAAAATCAAAGGATGGACAGTCTCTCTACCACCAACACAAAAGTATAGGCACTCATATTTTTTCTTTTGCTCAACATTTATTTTGCACAGAATACTGAAGGAAAGTATGGAACAAAAACAACTCAATTAGTCTTGCAATCAAGTGCCTGTACTGTTTAGACTGTCTGTGACGCAACTGATATGAGGTAAACTTTCCCTCTTCAATTTTCTGGAACATCCTTTCAGTTCAGGTCCAACTGACTTTTAAAGACACACTGACCCAACACGATTAAGTCCCTTAAAGGCTGCTCTTTAAAATGATGTTTCCTTTTCAATTTGTGGGCATTTGTATGTGAGTCAAACCTGGTCAAAACAACATTTCTTACCAGTTATAAGAGGGAAAACACGTGGAACCCGTGATTTTGACACGTGATCTGGTGGGTCTTTAAGAAAATGTTGTCAATGGTAATTAGCTTATGAGAAAATAAAACTCGCTTATATGAAAATGAACTGCAAACCAACTCTCTTGTATGACATAATTTTCTTATATTCAAGTTTCCATCGCGGATGGGAGAAGGGATTTGCTTGCTTATAACCGAATAAGCAAGTTTCTTATATCCGAGTTTTGATAATAGATAAGAAAGAAGAAGGCATGGAATTTTGTTTTGCTTGATTATAATATAAGCGAGTTTCTTATAAGCAGATCCGCATGTATATCATTTGGAGAGTGATTTGATTGCAATAGATATGCACAGTTTGACAAATCGACGTCACCACCGCTAGGCAGTGAGCAATGATATAAAGCATTTAGACCTACAGGTGTCCATAGTCCCCCCTCACCCCGGCGGGGGGGGATTGGTCACTATATTTTTCTGAAAGTTTGGTGAGAGTACTTTTCAAATTTAATTGTTTGCCAAAAATAAAATGAGGGCTACACTATGTTATGCCTCTATATATGAAGGGGTCTATTTAGTCAGTGTCAAATATGGGGTAGGGGTAGTAAAAATCGTAGAAAGAACTCTCAAAAAACAGCAAAACGAATCTTTTACTGATAAGTTTTAGTCTAAAAAGGCTATTAGTATTTAATAATGTTGATTTTTAAGCAGCCATGGACATCTTTGGTATTTCTACAACCTTTTCATGCCCCAAATTGTTCACTTCCGGTATGAACTTTGTTTTAGAGCTTTGATTTTGATTGGTTGTTAACTCATGCAACAAAGACGACATAATTTACAGTCAGTTTAATAATTACAAAGACGCTTATTAATTTGATTTAATCAATATTGTTTTGTCCATTCTTCCTTTAAAAATATGTCATGTACAAAATTAACGGTTTTAACGGTCACAAATGAAATTTCCATATTCTGAATATTTCAAGTACTATTTCACAGTAGTTTAGTTTTATATTTTTGCTCAGACCTGATCTTCCTTAATTATTTGAAGGAGATGGCAATTTCAGTTAAAATTGAAAGTTAAATAACGGTCAAAAACAGTCGATAGCTCTCCTTCAATCAAATCTCATTGACATCTCTTTCATTCAAATCTAGTAAATTAAAGGAACTTTTTTTTATACAGTCTCCTCGCTGAAGTGTAGAAGTCGAACATAATATTATTTCCCATCTACGTTCTTCCAATGATTCTGTTAATGGGCTTTTTAGGCGAAGTTATTGTCATTAGCGTTTGACACAGTGCTGCTTCATTTGAAGGCTGTTTCTAAGCAATGTCAAACTCATTCTCTTTTGCACAGCTAAAAATAAATTATTGCCTTCTATTGATAAAGTAAAGTGCTATAAGCGAGTAGAGTGGTCACCAGTGGGGCAACCAGAAGCGCTCATTCAGTAATTAAAGATTATAAACACATTTAAAAATCAAAATGGAGTATTTTAATTATCAGATTTCTTAGAAATTATGGCACCTATTTTAAAGCAATTTGGTTAGACACATTTTAAATGCGACCTTTAATTTTAAACATTCAGAATAGTAGGCCTCATTGCGATCATTTAATTATATCCAACATTGTTACATCTGTTTTTCCGTTACATACGTTATTATGGCTCATGAGCTGAACGGCGAATGACGGAATATTTTTTAGTGCTGAATATTTCACGAAAAAATGTCACAATGTTAACCATTTCGGGTCCTCAGCTGCCAAAGTGCATTAAGCATTTGAATGCCATTTTACTGTCAAAATGAACAAAACCCCCGATTATATTTAACCCATGATATACAATTTTCTCTTGTAGCTGAAGTATGATTTCTTGCTAGCAGGCCTATTGGGGTCTGCAACGAACACCTTTTGCAAGAGTGAATGCCCTTGGAGGGTGGGGGAAGATGGTTAAGTACTGACCAGACAGAGACAGGGGGATAACTCTCGCCAATAACCCCTATTTGATGCCACTAAATGGCTGCCTTTCGCAAGAGTGAATGCCCTTGTCAGTACTGACCAGCAAGAGCAATTACTCTCACTGTCAAGGGCATTAATAACCCTAGTCGCAAAGGCGTACTCTACTTCTCTGCCTCAGTCTCTCGGTATTGGTCTGTCTGTTTTTCTCTCTATCTCTTTCTCTCTGTCTCTTTCTCTCTCTCTCTCTCTCTCTCTCTCTCTCTCTCTCTCTCTCTCTCTCTCTCTCTCTCTCTCTCTCTCTCTCTCTCTCTCTCTCTCTCTCTCTCTCTCTCTCTCTCTCTCTCTCTCTCTCTCTCTCTCTCTCTCTCTCTCTCTCTCTCTCTCTCTCTCTCTCTCTCTCTCTCTCTCTCTCTCTCTCTCTCTCTCTCTCTCTCTCTCTCTTCTCTCTCTCTCTTCTTTCCTTTACACCTTCCGCCTCTTTCTCCCTCAGCTTTCCGTTTCTGTCTTTGCCTGTCTCCCTGTACTATTTCTTTCTCTGCCCCACCACTCTCATTCCCCTCATTACTCCCTCTCCTATTTTTGC
>CM065685.1:173834-206334 GCA_017654935.2 Phymorhynchus buccinoides | reverse complement strand
TTAAAAATACCTCTGTCATCTTAAACTCAAATACAGACGCCAAAGAAGGAAATCTCGATTTAGCCACCCCTCTTTCTATTATGAATCCTTTCTAAATATTTAAGGGTACAAAGTACCTTTGTTTGGTGTCTGCTTGTAGTTTGATTCGTTATTTACATAACGGAAGAGAAAAAACGAAAATAAGAAGAAAATCGTAGTTTGTACGGTTATCTAACTAACCCTACCCTCAAAATGAAAATACAGACGCCAAAGAAGGAAAAATAGGTCATAAAAACCCTTCTAGACATGTGTAGCCCTCATTTAAAAAAAGGCAAACATCCGGCTTTCGATTTTAATCATAAAAACGCTTCAGAAAATCATAGTGGCCATCGGCGGGGTGAGGGTTCACTTCTATGGCATTGCGGTCTAATTATTTTACTGTGTAGCCCATAAACATACAGCCCAGTAGAATGTGATTTTCTCAAGATAAAATCAAAATATGTTAAGATCTTGGCAAAAATAAATGCAAAGTAATGTATTCACAGCCTAAAAGTTGCCCAAATTTGTATTATAATGTGCAGTATCGGCAAGGGAAATCACCCCTGTCTTCATATTATAGACAATTTGATTACATAAAAATATACCTGAATGTTCAAATACCCCCTTTTTTGTTGTTGCCACAAACCACACTTACTACCTAAACATCTAGATGGGGAGACCCACCCTCTTCTGTGCAAGGCAAGGCAACACCTTTAATTAAACAAATCTCAGCCCAGCTCTCTGGAAGAGCAGCTGCTTTCCTCCGCATTCTGGGGGAAGTCATTGTTGGCCCTGTTAGACTGGCCTATGTTGTCGTTCCAGGTCCCTGGCCCATCATGTGATAGACTGGTCTGTGTTGTCGTTCCAGGTCCCTGGCCCATCATGTGATAGACTGGTCTGTGTTGTCGTTCCAGGTCCCTGGCCCATCGTGTGATAGACTGGTCTATGTTGTTCCAGGTCCCTGGCCCATGATGTGATAGACTGGTCTATGTTGTCGTTCCAGGTCCCTGGCCCATCATGTGATAGACTGGTCTGTGTTGTCGTTCCAGGTCCCTGGCCCATCGTGTGATAGACTGGTCTATGTTGTTCCAGGTCCCTGGCCCATGATGTGATAGACTGGTCTATGTTGTCGTTCCAGGTCCCTGGCCCATCATGTGATAGACTGGTCTATGTTGTCGTTCCAGGTCCCTGGCCCATCATGTGATAGACTGGTCTATGTTGTCGTTCCAGGTCCCTGGCCCATCATGTGATAGACTGGTCTATGTTGTCGTTCCAGGTCCCTGGCCCATCATGTGATAGACTGGTCTATGTTGTCGTTCCAGGTCCCTGGCCCATCATGTGATAGACTGGTCTGTGTTGTCGTTCCAGGTCCCTGGCCCATCATGTGATAGACTGGTCTATGTTGTCGTTCCAGGTCCCTGGCCCATCATGTGATAGACTGGTCTATGTTGTCGTTCCAGGTCCCTGGCCCATCATGTGATAGACTGGTCTATGTTGTCGTTCCAGGTCCCTGGCCCATCATGTGATAGACTGGTCTATGTTGTCGTTCCAGGTCCCTGGCCCATCATGTGATAGACTGGTCTGTGTTCTCGTTCCAGGTCCCAGGCCCATCGTGTGATAGACTGGTCTGTGTTTTCGTTTCAGGTCCCTGGCCCATCATGTGATAGACTGGTCTATGTTGTCGTTCCAGGTCCCTGGCCCATCATGTGATAGACTGATCTGTGTTGTCGTTCCAGGTCCTTGGCCCATAATGTGTGGAGTCAAGACAGCGTGCGATGGGGGTGTGCCACAGGTAAGTGTGGACTGGCCTTCCTCTAAGACCCGGGTTCGAATCCCGACCTCGCCCTTTCTAGCTTTACAGGAAAATCGAAATGAACGTTCAGTCCTTTGGATGGTGCCTTAAAGCTAGTCTGACCCGTGTGCTTTACGCACGTAAAAATCCCACGGCAGTTGAAAGTCGGTAAGAATAGGGAGAAATCCCGCTGCCTGGTATGGCCAAATTGATAGCTAGGTTTTCCATGTGTGACCCCCCCCCCCCCCCCAGACCGTGCCCCCCAAAAAAAAGAAAAGAAAAGAAGGTTAGGCGCTGCACTTGCGACGACTCGGTCTCCGGGGGAGAGCAGAACGAATTTCACAGAGATAAGTCTCTGTGACTACAATATACGAAAAAACCCATGTGTGGAACGTACGATGGACTGCCACAGGTAAGTGTGGGATGATAGACTGGTCTATCGTTTCGTTCCAGGTCCCTGGCTCATTATAGATGGACCCAACAAATGGCATTATGGGAGACTGCCGCAGGTAAGTGTGGGATGATAGACTGGTCTATCGTTTCGTTCCAGGTCCCTGGCTCATTATAGATGGACCCAACAAATGGCATTATGGGGGACTGCTACAGGTAAGTGTGGGATGATAGACTGGTCTATCGTTTCGTTCCAGGTCCCTGGCTCATTATAGATGGACCCAACAAATGGCATTATGGGAGACTGCCACATGTAAGTGTGGGATGATAGACTGGTCTATCGTTTCGTTCCAGGTCCCTGGCTCATTATAGATGGACCCAACAGATCGCAGGATGGGGACTGCTACAGGTAAGTGTGGGATGATAGACTATCGTTTCGTTCCAGGTCCCTGGCTCATTATAGATGGACCCAACAGATCGCAGGATGGGGACTGCTACAGGTAAGTGTGGGATGATAGACTGGTCTATCGTTTCGTTCCAGGTCCCTGGCTCATAGATGGACCAAACAAATCGCATGATGACCAAGCACAAAGAGCAGTGGTGTGTGATCAGACTGGAGGTGATTGTAACCTATGTCCCAGTTGGTATCTAAGCATAAGTCTAGCAGTGGTGTGTGATCAGACTGGAGGTGATTGTAACCTATGTCCCAGTTGGTATCTAAGCATAAGTCTAGCGACCCCAGTGTAAGTACTAAGATCGATAGCAGAGCAGTGTTGCCCTGTTTGTCTAATTCGGGTAAAGCGGTCGTCGTTGAGAATAGTTAGGTTGGAGTCCATGATAGTGTCGGCTAGGTGAGTCCCAGTCGCCTGGGTGGATAGAGGTGGAGAGAGAGATTAATACATTTATTTTGTATTAACAGTCTCATTCATTTGTCTACATTGAGACTTAATTGCTATAATTATTATTTTTAATGTTTATATTCATTGATACTTGTCTTCATGTTGATTATTCTTTTATTCTTGTATTGTCTTTAATGTGTATGTTTATGTGTATGTTAGTGCTTAGGCCTTTGTTCAGCGTTTTGAGTTCCCTGCAAAGGGAGTTAAGCGCTCTATAAATGACCATTATTATTATATTATATTATGATGATGATGATAATGATGATGATGATTATTATTATTATTATTATTATTATTCATGTAGCCGATGTAGGTCTCTGCTCGAATGCGGTTGGCAACTGTCCATTGCTGGCGCAGTAGACATTTAGGGGAAGCGGAGGAATGTTCCCCTTTACAATTAATACAGTGAAGCTTGGGGTGGGACAATTTTCCCCTTTGTGCCCAATCTGTTCGCAGTATAAGCAGGTGGCTTTGTAACGGCACTCTTTGCGGATATGTCCCAAGCAGTGGCACTGATAGCTCTGAACCGCTTGTCTCGACATATATAATGGATATGTCCAAAGCAGTGGCACTGATAGCTCTGAACCGCTTGTCTCCAGACATATATAATGGATATGTCCCAAGCAGTGGCACTGATAGCTCTGAACCGCTTGTCTCTCGACATATATAATGGATATGTCCCAAGCAGTGGCACTGATAGCGCTGAACCGCTTGTCTCTCAACATATATAATGGATATGTCCCAAGCAGTGGCACTGATAGCTCTGAACCGCTTGCCTCTCGACATATATAATGAATATGTCCCAATCTGTGGCACTGATAGCTCTGAACCGCTAGTCTCTCGACATATATAATGGATATGTCCCAAGCAGTGGCACTCATAGCTCTGAACCGCTTGTCTCGACATATATAATGGATATGTCCCAAGCAGTGGCACTGATAGCGCTGAACCGCTTGTCTCTCGACATATATAATGGATATGTCCCAAGCAGTGGCACTGATAGCTCTGAACCGCTTGTCTCGTCTCCAGACATATATAATGGATATGTCCCAAGCAGTGGCACTGATAGCTCTGAACCGCTTGTCTCTCGACATATGTAATGGATATGTCCCAAGCAGTGGCACTGGTAGCTCTGAACCGCTTGTCTCTCGACATATATAATGGATATGTCCTAAGCAGTGGCACTGATAATAATAATAACAGTACATTTATATAGCGCTTTACCTCAGATGAGCCCAAAGCGCTTTACAATCAATTATTCATCAACAGATAACAAAAAACAACATTCAAGAGTGACACCAACCACCAACAGCGCATATGCAAAGCAACTCTCTCTCTCTCTCTAACACACACGCACACGCACACGCACACACACACACACACACACACACACACGCGCGCGCGCGCGCGCACACGCACGCGCACGCACACACACGCACACGCACACGCACACACACACACACACACACACACACACACACACACACACACACACAAACACACAATTATTGACTCCAACTCGTTCATACCCCATTCGGTAAGCCACAGCAACTGAGCCGCATGGACTGACCACATACACCAACACACATACACAAACACCCTCACACACAACGTACGCACGCAGACAGACACACAGACACGCACACAAACACACACACACACACATATGCGTGCACACACAACCCACAAAAGCAAAATGCACACAAGCACACATTCATGCTCACACACACACACACACACACACACACACACACACACACACACTCACACACACACACACACACACACACACACACACACACACACACACACACACACACACACACACACACACACACACACACACAAAACACAGCACAAACCTCTTAAATCAATCTTCCCTCACGTGCACACAACGATAGACAACTGATCAAATATTTAGGGCGCAGCAGGAAAAAGATGGGTTTTAAGAGAGGTTTTGAATGAGGAGACTGAGTTGGAGTGTCGGAGAGGAGAAGGCAGAGAATTCCACAGAGATGGTGCTTGACAAGAAAAAGAACGTTGGCCAGCAGATTTGAGACGGATGGAGGGAATGGAAAGGAGACGAGAATCAGAAGACGAACGTAGTTGGCGAGCTGGGACATAGAGATGAAGAAGATCAGAGAGATACAGGGGAGCTTGATCATTCAGTGACTTGAAGGCAAGGAGGAGAATTTTGTAGTCAATACGTGATTGAACTGGGAGCCAATGTAGGGAACGAAGAACCGGAGTGATGTGATCGTACCTAGGGGAGCGAGAAATGAGACGAGCAGCATTATTCTGGACCCGTTGGAGCTTAGAGATGAGAATTGATGGACAGCCAGCAAGAAGTGAGTTACAGTAGTCAAGGCAAGACAGGACAAAAGCACATACTAGAGTCTTCAGGGCATCCTGAGAGAGGAAACGGCGGATGGAACTAATTCTTCGAAGTTCTAGATAGCAAGCCTTGCAAACATTGGAAACATGCTGTTTGAAAGAAAGGGTTTGGTCCAAAGTAACACCTAGATTGCGGACGGATGTCGATAGCTTGATCTCAGTGCCATCAATGTCTACAGAACCTGGGAGAACCTGAGTTTTAATTGTGTGGTTAGAGGCTACAAGAATCATCTCTGTCTTATCAGCATTCAGTTGCAGTTTGTTGTAAAACATCCATGTTTTAACAGCAGAGATGCACAACTTAGAAGAAGAAATCATTTGATCTAATTGACCCAGGTGGGCAGAAATGTACAGTTGATTGTCATCACTGTTGATTGTCATCACTGATAGCTCTGAACCGCTTGTCTCCAGACATATATAATGGATATGTCCCAAGCAGTGGCACTGATAGCTCTGAACCGCTTGTCTCTCGGCATATATAATGGATATGTCCCAAGCAGTGTGTATTTGTTGTATGAAAAACGTGTAGTTCAAAAAGCCAGGGAGATCGCTAATGATGAATGTCACGTTCTATCGCATTGCTATGAACAACTGCCATCTGATAGACGGTTCCGCACTATTCGTTGTAGAACAATTAGAAATTCAGCTAGTTTTGTCCCTAAGTCAGTCGAACTTCTGAACAAGATCTCTGCTAACACCAAATAATGAGGAATTATGTATTAGCTTAGGCCTAGAGGTATATCTGGTCAATCTGTACAGTAGTGTGTGTGTGTCTATCTGTGTGAGCGTGCGTGCGTGCGTACGTCCGTGTGTGCGTACGTAAGTGCGTGCGTGCGTGTGTGTGTGTCTGTCTGTCCGTATGTCTCTATGTCTGTGTGTGTATGTGTGTGCGTGAGAGAGAGACAGAGAGAAGAGGGAGGCGCATGAAATGTTGGGAACGGGAAGGGACCAAAAATATGTGAAAGCTTGGGGTGACTTGGAGAGTTTTGGGGTAGGGTGGGGGTGAACAAATAAATGCGATAATAGAAATGGTGGGAAAGAGGGCAGTTCTTAATGTTTTGTTAGTCGCTTCTATCGACCCTATGTTCACATTTTTTTGCGAAGCATAATTTGTCATTCATTTTTCCTTAGTTTTGTTTCCATTTTTCATGCATGCAAATGTGTTTCTTGTATTGTGCTTGTACGAGACCACGCTGTAATTTCACCTAACGTGATAATAAAGCATTTTCGACTTTTGACTTGACACACACGCACGCACGCACGCAGCTCGTCATGAATAAACATACTAAATGGAGTGTTTCCAGCTAAGAGATAATTACGTTCAATATGAAAGTAAACACTTTTACGATACCCGGAGGTGAATGTTTGGAAGTTTGGATACAAAGCGTGTTTGCAGCCGATTGAGTGTTTGTGTATGTTGTGCGATAGGACAATAGGAGACTGAAGAAAAAGTATTTATTGCAAATAAAACAAATGTCACCGCCAAAGCCTGACTCATGTGAATCATTCATTATTAAACGCTTCAGTCAATTTGATTAATTTTACTTTATCTTCCGGTCTAATGCGTGTTCTGTTCGTTTTCAGCCATGGTCATTTCACTCTCATTGACAACTAACATTGACTAACGTTGACAAACATTGACTAACGTTGACTAACATTGACTAACGTTGACAAACATTGACTAACGTTGACAAACATTGACTAACGTTGACTAACATTGACAAACATTGACTAACGGTGACTAACATTGATTAACATTGACAAACATTGACTAACATTGACTAAGTTGACAAACATTGACTAACATGGACTAACATTGACTAACGTTGACTAGCGTTGACAAACGTTGACAAACGTTGACTAACGTTGACTAATATTGACAAACATTGACTAACATTGACTAACATCGACAAACATTGACTAACGTTGACTAACATTGACTAACATTGACACACTTTGACTAACATTGACACAAATTGACTAACGTTGACAAACATTGACTAACGTTGACTAACATTGACAAACATTGACTAACGTTGACTAACGTTGACAAACGTTGACTAACATTGACTAACATTGACTAACATTGACAAACATTGACTAACGTTGACTAACATTGACAAACATTGACTAACGGTGACTAACATTGACTAACATTGACAAACATTGGCTAACATTGACTAACGTTGACAAACATTGACTAACATGGACTAACGTTGACTAACGTTGACAAACGTTGACTAATATTGACAAACATTGACTAACATCGACAAACATTGACTAACATTGACAAACATCGACAAACATTGACTACATTGACTAACATTGACAAATTGACTAACATTGACACACTTTGACTAACATTGACAAACATTGACTAACGTTGACTAACGTTGACAAACATTGACTAACATTGACAAACATTGACTAACATTGACAAACATTGACTAACATTGACGAACGTTGACAAACATTGACTAACATTGACACACTTTGACTTACATTGACTAAAATTGACTAACATGGACAAACATTGACGAACATTTACAAACATTGACTAACATTGACAAACATTGACTAACATTGACTAACATCGACACACATTGACTAACATTGACTAACATTGACTAACATTTACACACTTTGACTAACATCGACAAAAATTGACTAACATTGACAAACATTGACGAACATTGACAAACATTGACTAACATCGACTAACATTGACAAACATTGACTAACATTGACTAACATTGACACACTTTGACTAACATTGACAAACATTGACAAACATTGACAAACATTGACAAACATTGGATTTTCTTATTTTATTTCGCGTGATTTTTGTTTTACCTGAATCTTTTCCTTGATTATGTTATTAAGCATTCGGGATCAGGGTGGTCGGTAACCGGGTGGTAAATGACACTACTTAATAATGATCAAGACAGATCACTGTCCGTTGTCCTGAATAGCGGGGTGGTCGCTATTCTGGAGACACATTTAGGTGCCCGCAGTACTGAGGTGCCACTGTGCTACACCTGGATTTCCCCTATGCATTTGCGTGTGCGGTAAGTGTGTGTGCAAGTCAAAATGGTTTCCCTTTTAGTCATAAATATAATGACGAGGTAAAGTGACGTTAATGATGAGGGTATTATAGTAGCCTTGTGCAATTGTTACGAAAGGCGGTGCTTTCTATTCCCCAGCTCTTCAATGTCTCAGCTGCGCAGACTAGGATGGATACGGAGAGCAGGCTGCGTGCGCTTCAGATGGAGGATTTCAGAGGGGTGGGGGCGATAAAATTTCGTTTCTGGAGGCCTCTGTTTGATCACAACTCCATGAATTCATTCGAACCCTACAAGAACAAGTCCATTGAGCTCGTGAACCAAGAGCACCCTGGCTACTCCGGGAAAGAGGCTGAACAAGAAGCAAAGCGCGAGTTTGAAGAAGGAGCAAGGTGAGGTTAACTGTAACGTGCTGTTCTGCACTGTAGAGTTACGTTAAAACTGTAAGGTGCAATGCTGCACGAGGTAGAGTTACGTTGAAACTGTAAGGTGCAATGCTACACGAGGTAGAGTTACGTTAAAACTGTAACGTGCTATGCTGCACGAGGTAGAGTTACGTTGAAACTGTAAGGTGCAATGCTACACGAGGTAGAGTTACGTTAAAACTGTAAGGTGCAATGCTACACGAGGTAGAGTTACGTTAAAACTGTAAGGTGCAATACTACACGAGGTAGAGTTACGTTAAAACTGTAAGGTGCAATGCTACACGAGGTAGAGTTACGTTAAAACTGTAAGGTGCAATACTACACGAGGTAGAGTTACGTTAAAACTGTAAGGTGCAATGCTACACGAGGTAGAGTTACGTTGAAACTGTAAGGTGCAATGCTACACGAGGTAGAGTTACGTTAAAACTGTAACGGTGCTATGCTGCACGAGGTAGAGTTACGTTAAAACTGTAAGGTGCAATACTACACGAGGTAGAGTTACGTTAAAACTGTAAGGTGCAATGCTACACGAGGTAGAGTTACGTTAAAACTGTAAGGTGCAATGCTACACGAGGTAGAGTTACGTTAAAACTGTAAGGTGCAATGCTGCACGAGGTAGAGTTACGTTAAAACTGTAAGGTGCAATGCTGCACGAGGTAGAGTTACGTTAAAACTGTAAGGTGCAATGCTACACGAGGTAGAGTTACGTTAAAACTGTAAGGTGCAATGCTACACGAGGTAGAGTTACGTTAAAACTGTAAGGTGCAATGCTGCACGAGGTAGAGTTACGTTAAAACTGTAAGGTGCAATGCTACACGAGGTAGAGTTACGTTAAAACTGTAAGGTGCAATGCTGCACGAGGTAGAGTTACGTTAAAACTGTAAGGTGCAATGTTGCACGAGGTAGAGTTACGTTAAAACTGTAAGGTGCAATGCTACACGAGGTAGAGTTACGTTAAAACTGTAAGGTGCAATGCTACACGAGGTAGAGTTACGTTAAAACTGTAAGGTGCAATGCTACACGAGGTAGAGTTACGTTAAAACTGTAAGGTGCAATGCTACACGAGGTAGAGTTACGTTAAAACTGTAAGGTGCAATGCTACACGAGGTAGAGTTACGTTAAAACTGTAAGGTGCAATGCTACACGAGGTAGAGTTACGTTAAAACTAAGGTGCAATGCTACACGAGGTAGAGTTAAGTTAAAACTGTAAGGTGCAATGCTACACGAGGTAGAGTTACGTTAAAACTGTATGGTGTAATGCTACACGAGGTAGAGTTACGTTAAAACTAAGGTGCAATACTACACGAGGTAGAGTTACGTTAAAACTAAGGTGCAATACTACACGAGGTAGAGTTACGTTAAAACTGTAAGGTGCAATGCTACACGAGGTAGAGTTACGTTAAAACTGTATGGTGCAATACTACACGAGGTAGAGTTACGTTAAAACTGTAAGGTGCAATACTACACGAGGTAGAGTTACGTTAAAACTGTAAGGTGCTATGCTGCACGAGGTAGAGTTACGTTAAAACTGTAAGGTGCAATACTACACGAGGTAGAGTTACGTTAAAACTGTAGGGTGCTATGCTGCACGAGGTAGAGTTACGTTAAAACTGTAAGGTGCAATACTACACGAGGTAGAGTTACGTTAAAACTGTAAGGTGCAATGCTACACGAGGTAGAGTTACGTTAAAACTGTAAGGTGCAATGCTACACGAGGTAGAGTTACGTTAAAACTGTAAGGTGCAATACTACACGAGGTAGAGTTACGTTAAAACTGTAGGGTGCTATGCTGCACGAGGTAGAGTTACGTTAAAACTGTAAGGTGCAATGCTGCACGAGGTAGAGTTACGTTAAAACTGTAAGGTGCAATGCTGCACGAGGTAGAGTTACGCTAAAACTGTAAGGTGCAATGCTACACGAGGTAGAGTTACGTTAAAACTGTAAGGTGCAATGCTGCACGAGGTAGAGTTACGCTAAAACTGTAAGGTGCAATGCTACACGAGGTAGAGTTACGTTAAAACTGTAAGGTGCAATGCTGCACGAGGTAGAGTTACGTTAAAACTGTAAGGTGCAATGCTGCACGAGGTAGAGTTACGTTAAAACTGTAAGGTGCAATGCTGCACGAGGTAGAGTTACGTTAAAACTGTAAGGTGCAATACTACACGAGGTAGAGTTACGTTAAAACTGTAAGGTGCAATGCTGCACGAGGTAGAGTTACGTTAAAACTGTAAGGTGTAATGCTACACGAGGTAGAGTTACGTTAAAACTGTAAGGTGCAATGCTACACGAGGTAGAGTTACGTTAAAACTGTAAGGTGCAATGCTACACGAGGTAGAGTTACGTTAAAACTGTAAGGTGCAATGCTACACGAGGTAGAGTTACGTTAAAACTGTAAGGTGCAATGTACACGAGGTAGAGTTACGTTAAAACTGTAAGGTGCAATGCTACACGAGGTAGAGTTACGTTAAAACTGTAAGGTGCAATGCTACACGAGGTAGAGTTACGTTAAAACTGTAAGGTGCAATGCTACACGAGGTAGAGTTACGTTAAAACTGTAAGGTGCAATGCTACACGAGGTAGAGTTACGTTAAAACTGTAAGGTGCTATGCTGCACGAGGTAGAGTTACGTTAAAACTGTAAGGTGCAATGCTACACGAGGTAGAGTTACGTAAAAACTGTAAGGTGCAATACTACACGAGGTAGAGTTACGTTAAAACTGTAAGGTGCAATGCTACACGAGGTAGAGTTAAGAAAAAACTGTAACGTGCTATGCTGCACGAGGTAGAGTTACGTTAAAACTGTAACGTGCTATGCCGCACGAGGTAGAGTTACATTACAAACTGTAACGTGCTATGCCGCACGAGGTAGAGTTACGTTAAAACTGTAGGGTGCTATGGTACACGAGGTAGAGTTAAGTGAAAACTGCAACGTGCTATGCTGCACGAGGTAGAGTTACGCTAAAACTGTAACGTGCTATGCTGCACGAGAGTTACGTTAAAACTGTAACGTGCTATGCTGCACGAGTAGAGTTACGTTAAAACTGTAACGTGCTATGGTACACGAGGCATAGTTAAGCTAAAACTGCAACGTGCTATGTTGCACGAGGTAGAGTTACGTTAAAACTGTAACGTGCTATGCTGCACGAGAGTTACGTTAAAACTGTAACGTGCTATGGTACACGAGGTATAGTTAAGCTAAAACTGCAACGTGCTATGCTGCACGAGGTAGAGTTACGTTAAAACTGTAAGGTGCTATGGTACACGAGGTAGAGTTACCATAACAACTATAACGTGCTATGCTGCACGAGGTAGAGTTACCATAACAACTATAACGTGCTATGCTGTACGAGGTAGAGTTACCATAACAACTATAACGTGCTATGCTGCACGAGGTAGAGTTACCCTAACAACTATGACGTGCTAAGCTGCACGAGGTAGAGTTACCATAACAACTATAACGTGCTATGCTGCACGAGGTATGGTTACCATAACAACTATAACGTGCTATGCTGCACGAGGTAGAGTTACCATAACAACTATAACGTGCTGTGCTGCACGAGGTAGAGTTACCATAACAACTATAACGTGCTATGCTGCACGAGGTAGAGTTACCATAACAACTATAACGTGCTGTGCTGCACGAGGTAGAGTTACCATAACAACTATAACGTGCTGTGCTGCACGAGGTAGAGTTACCATAACAACTATAACGTGCTGTGCTGTACGAGGTAGAGTTACCATAACAACTATAACGTGCTGTGCTGCACGAGGTAGAGTTACCATAGCAACAATGACGTGCTGTGCTGCACGAGGTAGAGTTACCATAACAACTGTTACGTGCTATGCTGCACGAGGTAGAGTTAGCATAACAACCATAACGTGCTGTGCTGTACGAGGTATAGTTACCATAACAACTGTTACGTGCTATGCTGCACGAGGTAGAGTTACCATAACAACTATAACGTGCTATGCTGCACGAGGTAGAGTTACCATAGCAACTATGACATGCTATGATGCACGAGGTAGAGTTGCCATAACAACTATAACGTGCTATGCTGCACGAGGTAGAGTTACCATAGCAACTATGACGTGCTATGATGCACGAGGTAGAGTTACCATAACAACTATAACGTGCTATGCTGCACGAGGTAGAGTTGCCATAACAACTATAACGTGCTGTGCTGCACGAGGTAGAGTTACCATAACAACTATAACGTGCTATGCTGCACGAGGTAGAGTTACCATAACAACTATAACGTGCTGTGCTGCACGAGGTAGAGTTACCATAACAACTATAACGTGCTGTGCTGTACGAGGTAGAGCTACCATAACAACTATAACGTGCTATGCTGCACGAGGTAGAGTTACCATAACAACTATAACGTGCTGTGCTGTACGAGGTAGAGTTACCATAACAACTATAACGTGCTGTGCTGTACGAGGTAGAGTTACCATAACAACTATAACGTGCTGTGCTGCACGAGGTAGAGTTACCATAACAACTATAACGTGCTGTGCTGCACGAGGTAGAGTTACCATAACAACTATAACGTGCTATGCTGCACGAGGTAGAGTTACCATAACAACTATAACGTGCTGTGCTGTACGAGGTAGACTTACCATAACAACTATAACGTGCTGTGCTGAACGAGGTAGAGTTACCATAACAACTATAACGTGCTGTGCTGTACGAGGTAGAGTTACCATAACAACTATAACGTGCTGTGCTGCACGAGGTAGAGTTACCATAACAACTATAACGTGCTGTGCTGCACGAGGTAGAGTTACCATAACAACTATAACGTGCTGTGCTGCACGAGGTAGAGTTACCATAACAACTATAACGTGCTATGCTGCACGAGGTAGAGTTACCATAACAACTATAACGTGCTGTGCTGTACGAGGTAGAGTTACCATAACAACTATAACGTGCTATGCTGTACGAGGTAGAGTTACCATAACAACTATAACGTGCTATGCTGCACGAGGTAGAGTTACCATAACAACTATAACGTGCTGTGCTGTACGAGGTAGACCATTACCATAACAACTATAACGTGCTGTGCTGTACGAGGTAGAGTTACCATAACAACTATAACGTGCTGTGCTGCACGAGGTAGAGTTACCATAACAACTATAACGTGCTGTGCTGTACGAGGTAGAGTTACCATAACAACTATAACGTGCTGTGCTGTACGAGGTAGAGTTACCATAACAACTATAACGTGCTGTGCTGCACGAGGTAGAGTTACCATAACAACTATAACGTGCTGTGCTGCACGAGGTAGAGTTACCATAACAACTATAACGTGCTATGCTGCACGAGGTAGAGTTACCATAACAACTATAACGTGCTGTGCTGTACGAGGTAGAGTTACCATAACAACTATAACGTGCTGTGCTGTACGAGGTAGAGTTACCATAACAACTATAACGTGCTGTGCTGCACGAGGTAGAGTTACCATAACAACTATAACGTGCTGTGCTGTACGAGGTAGAGTTACCATAACAACTATAACGTGCTGTGCTGTACGAGGTAGTTACCATAACAACTATAACGTGCTGTGCTGTACGAGGTAGAGTTACCATAACAACTATAACGTGCTGTGCTGTACGAGGTAGAGTTACCATAACAACTATAACGTGCTGTGCTGTACGAGGTAGTTACCATAACAACTATAACGTGCTGTGCTGCACGAGGTAGAGTTACCATAACAACTATAACGTGCTGTGCTGTACGAGGTAGAGTTACCATAACAACTATAACGTGCTGTGCTGCACGAGGTAGAGTTACCATAACAACTATAACGTGCTGTGCTGTACGAGGTAGTTACCATTACAACTATAACGTGCTGTGCTGTACGAGGTAGTTACCATAACAACTATAACGTGCTGTGCTGTACGAGGTAGAGTTACCATAACAACTATAACGTGCTGTGCTGTACGAGGTAGAGTTACCATAACAACTATAACGTGCTGTGCTGCACGAGGTAGAGTTACCATAACAACTATAACGTGCTGTGCTGCACGAGGTAGAGTTACCATAACAACTATAACGTGCTGTGCTGCACGAGGTAGAGTTACCATAACAACTATAACGTGCTGTGCTGCACGAGGTAGAGTTACCATAACAACTATAACGTGCTGTGCTGTACGAGGTAGAGTTACCATAACAACTATAACGTGCTGTGCTGTACGAGGTAGTTACCATTACATCTATAACGTGCTGTGCTGCACGAGGTAGAGTTACCATAGCAACTATAACGTGCTGTGCTGTACGAGGTAGAGTTACCATAACAACTATAACGTGCTGTGCTGCACGAGGTAGAGTTACCATAACAACTATAACGTGCTGTGCTGCACGAGGTAGAGTTACCATAACAACTATAACGTGCTATGCTGCACGAGGTAGTTACCATAACAGCTATAACGTGCTGTGCTGCACGAGGTAGAGTTACCATAACAACTATGACGTGCTGTGCTGTACGAGGTAGTTACCATAAGAACTATAACGTGCTATGCTGTACGAGGTAGTTACCATTACAACTATAACGTGCTGTGCTGCACGAGGTAGAGTTACCATAACAACTATAACGTGCTGTGCTGCACGAGGTAGAGTTACCATAACAACTATAACGTGCTGTGCTGCACGAGGTAGAGTTACCATAACAACTATAACGTGCTATGCTGCACGAGGTAGAGTTACCATAACAACTGTAACGTTGTTAGGGGTGGGGGGGGGGGGGGGGGCGGAGGAAATATTAGCTTTTACTGTTGCTTTTGGCTGACACCGGGCTTGCATATAACAAACTGTCAGTTAGAACTATAAGTAAAATATTATTAGTCATAAAATTACTGTCGAATGAGAGCTGCTCCCTGAGCTGGAGTTAACATTTTCAGGACCACGGTTTAAAATTGAATCTTTATTATTAAAAGCTTTAAAATATGAAATAAGGTCAGTTGAAAATGAACTATTTACAAAACATATTTATTCATTAACATTCTGGTGTTTCGATAACATTTTATAAAAGTGTATGTAAGGTTGTTTATATTTTACTAAGGATGTATGCGAAAAAAAGTTTTATCTGGGCCGAATTCGGACCCGGGATATTTGGTGTGTGTGTGCAGTGTCTTATCCACTAGGCTGCTACAGCTAGCCTACGGACATTTGTGGTGAAGGTTTAGTGTTGTTTTGTAAATAAAATGTCTGGTTTTCTGTCTGACTTAGGGTGTGGTGTATTGACGCATTCATTCCGTTTGGTGTGTTTATTATGCAAGTGAGTGCGTGTGTCAGCGTGTACATAATATTCGTGAATGAAATCATATGGATTATAGTAGATAAGTGTAATTTATGAACTCCCTTGAATGTTACGTAATGAATTATCGATTATTTCCGCAACACCTCAAAAATCAAAATGTCCGTGTTCCCACGGCGGTCACTTTGAAAGAAAGACAATTTCTTTCTGCTTGTGCAAAGAAAATTAAATTACTAAGTACTCATTGAGGGTGTGAAGGAATCGTTTTGATTGCTAGCTAGGTGGAAGGATAAATCGTTCTAATCTACGGTAATTAAAAAGAGGTAACTCACCGGTAAACTGAGCGTTCACTTTGAAAGCTGTCGGCTCAGAATTTAAGCCTTCAGCACAATTTAACTGAAGGGATTGACAATCCTTTTTGTAAATCTGTTTGTCACGTACGGAACATTTCCGTTGCTCAGTTGTCTGCTGTCATCACAGCTCGACAGCTACCGATCACAAAAAAATGGCTTCGCTTTGGGCAGCGGTTTGTTTACATTTTTATAAGAAGAGTGACTTCCCGTCTTGCATATAGCATCCTCCATCAACAATTTGATGATCATGACGCTTACGACGTGGGTTTTTTCAACTAATCAGGATCTTGTATGAAGGACTTGCTGCCCGGATGATCAGCTCAATGCGGGATTGAATTGGAGGGGGCGAGTGCATGATTTGTTTTTGGGAGGCCTGGACAGGGGGTATGGAGTTGACTCCGTTGAGACAACGGAAGGGTGGGGGGACAGGGGGGGGGGGGGGGGGGGGGGGGTGGATGAGGGGGGGGGGGGGGGGGGGGGAGGGGCTCAGATCCGGGATTTGAATTCCTCCACCGAGGCTGATGATATTGCCTCAGGTGGAAGAGAGTTCCACTCACTCACAGCCCTTGGAAAGAATGAGTACTTCCTGTAATTTGTTTTACAGGCAGGAAGTAGGTAGGCCTGTGACTAGTGTGAGTGAGTCTGTCCCATCTGTCGTGATGGGGGACTGGCTGGTGTGGGGTGTTGATGGCCACCTCTCCATGGTGGAACTTGAAGAAGGTGGCCAGCCTAGCGGAGCGTCGCCTGTCCTTGAGTGGAGGCCACTGCAGCTGGGTCAGCTTCCCTTTCTTAACGGTGGACTTCCGTCGATGTGAAAAGGCTGGGCTTAGCTGCACGACTCATCGGTAAACTGGGATCCTTTGCTGAATTTAGCGTTTATTCCAAGCATTGTTTTGCTTCACACGAATAATCTTATACTAACGTTTGCTTCGACGCTATAAACGTAAGTATATCGTAATGCACAATGTATCCGATCGTGTGCTTTTGAAACTTTATTTTAGTACGTTCGAAAGATGATCGTCTGCACAGGGTGATCTCATTCTCTCGCTCGCGACGTGATGTGACGTGAAATAAGTCATTCCTACAGTGGAAATATTTTTTGCTGTATTCATAGAACATTTTTAATGCAGAAACCAATATTAAAGTAGTTATTTTCTCCAATCTGCTACACATAATTTCCACAACCAGCATTCTATCTGTGAATGCTCACTTTTTGAAAATCAATTGATTTCTGTCGAACTTTCAATCGCCTTGATTCCTGGAAGAAAGCAGTGTCGCAAACTTTTCTATGCGAGTCATGAATGAAAAGAAAAAGAACAATACTTAAAAAAACGCGCCTCCTTTTGCAAATTATTGGCAGACAACAGATCTGTACCCCAAGTTAACTATGTTTCTCCAATTCTATCAGCATTACAATGGGAATCGCTTAAATATTTGTTTTATGCACATCCCTAATTATAAGAAAACAGTTTACATGAACAAAATAAGAAGATACATGCTAATAGGTATCTACTTGCGGCGAATGCGAAAGAAACAGTAAATCAAACCATTAACAACCATCAACAAAATAGTAGAAAAGGGGAGAGGGGGGTGGGGTCTGCCATCTCATCAATCGGACCCCCCCCCCCCCTTATTTGTCTGTCATTGTAGCGAAAAATAAGCACCACAAAAGAGTCAAGAGGGACTCCGAGAAAAGAGATATAAGATATTGTGACGAAGCAGGAATGCGTGAGTGTGTGTGTGTGTGATTAAAAAAAAAGTTAATTGATGTTTTCTGAAGTGCTGTATTGAGTTCAAATATACTTTGTAATGCAAATATTTTTCCTGTATTCTTTGCTATACTAATGCTCATTTCCCCAATAGTTTGGTTAGTTCTTCTCTTTTCATCCCAGGCCCAAAAAGTACTTCAGCTACGGTTAGTTTAATGGGTTTTCAAATAATACCATAAATTAACGCACACACTATTATCAAGTGTTTATGACTTATGGTGTTGCGTTGAAAATGCGGGCATCGCATTCTGAAGTATTTGTGTTATCTGTTCTGTTTTCGATATTTGTGATCCACTGCAGCCTTAGAGGCGGAATGGCATTTCTTAATGCGTTAACAATAAAGACTACTAGATAAACCCGTGCTCCGCACGGCAGCATGACGCATCTGCGTTCATAATTGAGCGATCGAAGAAGAAGAAGAAGAACTGGTTAGATGAAAATAATGAAGGAAAGAGACCAAAAAATATGTGGTGGTGCCCCCTCCCTTCCGCCCACTCCCCTCTCCTTTAAAAAAAAAAAAAGATGCCCCCCCCCCCCAAAAAAAAAAAAAAAAAAAAAAAAAATTGTTGAGGGGCAGACTCGAACCCGCGACCACGGACGTATATAGAAGTGCGTGCCGCGACCTACTGATTTGCGGACGCGCCGCTTTACCTATTGAGCTATCAAGGCTTCTTCGAAAGTCGTTGTAAAAATTTTGTTATAAGAGGAAGAAGGGAAAGCAGTCAAGTCGGACACCTGACGCAGCTTCATGAAAGCACAGAACAGTCTTAGGTTTTGTCGCTTTGAGAAAAGTAGGTGCCTAAATGTTGTGGACACACACACACACACACGCACGCACGCACGCACGCACGCACGCACACGCGCGCGCGCACACACACACACACACACACACACACACACACACACACACACACTGTAGTAGACAGCACACATTTAATCACAGCACACACGTGATCATTGCTTGCTCGGTTTCCGGTCAATTCATGAGCTCAGATGCGTTATTACTCTGTTATGCACCTTTCAAAACAAATATGGTTAGACCAAACACAAAACTTCTAGAACGTAGAGGAACTATTAGTAAAAAAGCCCTACTCGCCTCCCTCTTCTCCTTCCTAGCCACCCCTCCCCCCCCCCCCCCCCCCCCCCTCCCTTCTTCTAACCAAAGCAACCATAGAAGTTTCTATGTGCATTGAGATAGGCCTAGATTCTGCTTTCTGTTAGCACACGCACAGTCTAAAAATGAACCGTTTTTAGCAGACGACACATTTTGCTACTTGCTAAAGACTGGGCGGAATCTCTAGAGGGACCTCTCAGCTAACAGTACTCCAACTTCCAACAGAGGAGATACAGATAGAACGCTTAACGTCACCAGTAATATAATATAGATGAGATTTACCTGCCCAAGTCCTTCCACAGGTCCCCACACGGAGAAACATGAGTTTGAAAAGGATGTCACGGCTATTCCACTGTCACGGCTATTCCGTGAAACTGTCTTTCTTTAAGATCACTCCCTCCGTTAAGCAAATTTTATGTGAAATCCCGGCTTTAAACGACGACTTGGCGAATTTCACTTGGAAGAACTGTTAAGCACCTACACGTGCCCCTATATTTCACAGTTGAAGGCAAAAATCGCCGCGACTTAGGAGAAAATAGAGATTAAAAATTCTTATCGGCACGCATATTATAATATAGATGCTTGCACACCAGTGTATCCTAATTTTATTTCTAATTCTTCCATATTGAGTAATTTCTTTCAATTGAGTTTACTATATATTTTATGCCGTTATGAGCCCATTCGTTGTACTTTATATTGTCTTACTCTCCGCAACCCAGAAAAAAGTGTCAGAACCCTTCTTTCGTAATGTTCCTACATAACAAATACTTCAGTACAGGAGACACACATGAGGACTTGGTGGGTACTGATGTTATGTATGCTCTTGCACATTTCGCCAAGAAGAAGTGACCAGCTGAATTAAAATCTTGCGTTCATGGATTGGAAACAATGAAGCAGTTTATTCTTCAAATTCTTTATTGATCCCTTCAGTACAAGCGTCCATCCAAAAGTGAGAGGATACCTCACCCTCATTCACGCGCATCCTCTCACAAGACAGTTCACCAAACTATTCACTCACAGCATGCATAAAATCACATGCATGCACACACGCCGCACGGCTTTCTCACAATTCTCTTACAACAATATTACATCTCCCTCGTTAACAAAGAATGAGAAATGGAATACTAAGAATGCGCATTGTCAGAGGCGCATTGAAAAGTCCTTTATCATGCATGTTAGTAATTAAGTAAAGTATAACTATGTACATTACAACTTACTAACCAAAAATTAAAAAAAACTTATTTCACACTCTGCATAACCGCAGTTCATTCTGTCCCTTTCAAATTGGTTGAAATCTCACTCAGAGGCTTATTTTTCTGGCATGAAGTTCTGCATGTATTTCAGTCTCTGAGGGTTCTTGACTGTTCTCCCATATCTGGTGCGGTAGAGGTCGGTCCCACCTGTTCATCAGGCTCTGCAACAGTGCCTGCAGTGTCTGGATGTCCTTGAGGCTGTTGGTTGCGTCTGGGTTCAGGCACTTCCCTGATCTGCTGCGGTGCCAGGTTCTGGAGTTGTTGCAAGCGTTGGTCTCGATCAGGATCCAGCGCTGCCATGATCTCCTGCGATGTCCGGTTCAGGCATGTTTGCTTTCTGATGAAGTGCCGGTTCCGACGGTACAGGTTGCCATCTTCAGTTCGCAGTTGGTAGGAGCGGGGTGTCTTGACGGTTGCGGTGACTGTGGCAGGTTTCCAGCAGTCTCCAGGGAACAGCTGGACGAAGACGTCTTCTCCGGCTTTCAGGAGAGCAAGCAGGTGGCTGGAGCGGTCATAGTATTACTTCTGGCTCGCCTGACATTGCTGACGACGGGCTGTGACGACCTGGGGGTCGATGGTCCTGGGCTAGCTGACCACAGGTTGCTGGCAGGATTGAGCGCAGCTGGCGGCCCATCAGAAGCTGGGCCGGGGACGCTAGGCCATCTACTGGTGTGTTTCTGTATTCCAGGATGCTGAGAAGCGCAGAGGATTTGTCAGCTTTGGCTTTGTCCAGGATATTCTTCACCATCTGCACTGTCTTCTCTACCAGGCCGTTGGATTGCGGGTATCTCGGGCACGAGGTGACGTGTTTAAAGTCCCAGGTGGCGGAGAAACGGGTGAAGTCCTCGGATGCAAACTGTGGGCCGTTGTCGCTGACCAGGGTTTCCGGGATTCCGTGTCTGCTGAAATGGGCTGACAGCTTTCTGATGGTGGCAGCACTCGTGGTGGTGGTCATCTCATCTACTTCAGAGTAGCGACTGTATGAATCGACGGTCACCAGGTAGGTTTTGATGACCCACGTGACAAGATCTGTGGCGATGTTCTGCCAGGGTCTTGTGGAAATGTTGTGTGACAGCATTGGTTTTGGTGAGCATTTCAGCACGTAGTCCAGGCGGGATGTAGATTCCTTCTCCCTTGAAGATTACATTATCAATGGTGGACAGTTCGTCTCTAAAGCTCCTGCAGTGTTGTACGTGGCTGACGCACTCCTTGCGTGTGTTCGGCCATCCTTGGTTTATGTAAAGCTTTAGTGAGGATGTCTCTTCATCTTTTTGTGTTGCTTCTCTGATCATCTTCATCTTCTCGTCGCTGACTGGCAGGTTCTTCACGATGCAATGTATTTGGCTGTCAAGGTCTTTGATGTAGTCTTTGGGCTCTGGGGGTAGTGGTTTTCTGGACGGTGTGTCCGCAACTGGAATCTGTTTCCCAGGGACATGGACGACCCGAACACTGTACTTCTGCAGCCTGAGTAACATTCTTTGAAGTCGTGGTGGTGCTGCTGCAAGCGGTTTCTTCATTATCGTTTCCAACGGTTTGTGGTCGGATTCAACAACAACGTCTTGCTGCCCGTAGATGTATCGGTGGAATCGCTCATATCCACACAATCATGATCGCGTACAATTCTTTTTCTATTTGATGCATAGGTGACAGGTTTTTCTTCCTGGAACAATGCTGCCCCTAGTCCGTGCTTGCTGGCATCTGCTTGAAGCACAATCTTCTTGGTTGGGTCAAACAATGCCAGGATGGGTTTGCTTGCCATGATGGACTTGATTTTGTCCCATGCTGTCTGCTGTGGTGCGTCCCACCCAAACTCGTTTTCTTGTTTGAGGAGGTCTCTGAGTGGCTTCGTGATTTCAGCGAGGTGTGGAGCAAATTTGGCCAGGTATGTCACCATTCCGAGCATGGTTTCCAGCTCCTTCTTGTCCTTTGGCGTCGGCATCTCCAACACGGTTTTTATTTTGCTTGGATCCAGTTTCACCCCTTTCCGAGATCACGTGGCCAAAGTATTCGATCTCTTGGGCACCGATGGTGATTTTTTCTGGATTCAGCTTGATGAGCTTCTCGGTAGCTCTGTCCAGTGCTGCCTTCAAATTCATGTCGTGCTCTTCTTTGGTTCTGCCACTGATCAAAATGTCATCCACCAGACCAATCAGCCCTGGAACTCCCTCGAAAAGTCTCGTCTACGTTGTGTTGGAACTCGTCCTGGGTACTCACGAACCCAAACAGCATGTGAAGGAAGCGATATCTCCCGAAAGGAGAATTGAAGGTCGTCAAATAGGAGGATTCACTGGAGAGGTTCATCTGCCAATAGCCTGTCCTGGCGTCTAATTTACTGAAATACTTTGCACCTGTGATTTTGGCTATGGCGTCCTCTAGGGTGGACATTGCGTAGTTGGGTCTCTTGACAGCTCGGTTTAGGTCTCAGGGGTCCAAGCAGATACATAATTTCCCATTGGGGTTTTCAACAACTACCAGTGAATTGACCCAGTCCGTTGGTTGTTTGACTTTTGCAATCACCCCAGCCTTTTTGATTGCTTCTAGCTCGTACTTGAGTCTATCTCGTAGCGCATGAGGTATGCGTCTGGGTGGGTGGACAACAGGGGTGGCGTCTTCTTTGAGATGGATGGTCACTTATCCTTCCAGATTACCAAGGCCGTCATCGAACAGGTGGCTGTATTGCTTTAACACGGAGTCTTTGGTCATTTGGAGGCTGGTGACCTACTATCTTTGCCAGTTGCAGCTGCAATGAGGCCTAGAATCCTAGGATCGGATGTGAGTGTCTGGCTGTTTCAGCGACGTAAAACGTGCCTTGGTACTACTGCTGGTCTTTTTAGACATACTTCATGTATGTCACTCCCTTCACGTCGATGCGTTGGCCTGTATGCCCACATAGGTTTGCGTTCATAGGTTTGAGTGGTGGCCGAGTTGTCACTTGACATCTGGTTGTAGATATGGAGTGGCATCACATTTGACTGCGCGCCAGCATAAATTTTCAAGCGTAGAATGTCAACGTTGTCCATGGTTATGTTTGCGTGGCATAGTGTATTGGGCTGGTCTTTGCTGTCGGTGATGACGTCAATGTTGAGGAGAGACTCGTCGTCGTCATCATCATCCTTAAGTTCTTCCATCTGGTGGACTTTCTTACTGTTTCTTCTTGCTCTGCAAACTCTGGCAGAGTGATTTGGCTTAGAGCAGTGACTGCATCGTTTTCCATAAGCGGGGCATGCTCTTCGACCGTGCCTCTGGCCGCAGTTGTTGCAGTTAGGGCTAGGGTTAGGGTTACGTGTCGTTGCTGTGAAGCTTTTCGTCTTCTTGTTTTCTGTTTTCAGGCTGATGATTCTGCAGGCGTCCTTGGTCTTGGTATTGTGGTCAAGTCGACGCTTCTTCACGACTTCTACAGCTTCTCCTTTCAGCATTGTTGCTAGCTGCTGTTTCGTACTTTCGTGTGTCACGACCGTTTCTATGGCCATGTCCATTTTCAGCGCATCGCCGAGCTCCAATAGTTTCGTGTTTCTTGTGAAGTGATTCCGCACACAATTCGGTCCCGTACCATTTTATCTGGATCTTTATACGCAGACTTTTATGAGTGTTCTCACGTCTGTGACAAAAGTCTCGAATGGTTCTCCATTTTGTTGCTTTCTGGGCGAACAGTGTTTTTTTCTTTGGTGTTGTATATTTTTCAAAATTCTTGTATGTCACTTGAAGGTTCATCTTTTCTTCAGTGGAAAGGTCCCAGGTGTTGCAAATTTCTCTTCCTTTTTTGCCAGCCCAGATGAGGAGGTAAGCTCATTTTTCAGTGTCCGCTGATTTGTGCAGAGGGCCATCAAACATCAGCTCCGCATGTTGTTTGAACTTTCGCCATTCTTGTTGGTTTCTCGAGTCCCAGTTCATTGATGGGTGTTGAAGGTTGGATGCCATTGTTGTGGCTCTGTGGTCTTCGTTTCCTCTCTGACACCATGTAAAACCTTGCGTTCATGAATTGAAAACAACCAAGCAGTTTATTCTTCAAATTCTTTATTGATCCTTTCAGTACAAGCGCCCATCCAAAAGTGAGAGGATAGCTCACCCTCATTCACGTGCATCCTCTTGCAAGACAGTTCAACAAGCTATTCACTCACCACATGCATAAAATCACATGCATGCACACGCGCCGAACAGCTTTCTCACAATTATATTGCAACAATATTACACTGAATTAAAGGTGGCAAGAGAGAGTTTTAATGATGACTGCCATAGTTTTAGTGAAAGCATATCCTTGTTCCCAAGTAGTGGCGCACACCGCTAGTCCCACACTGTAATTTTACATCCATGATATGACTAGTCCCATTTAACGCTATTCCCACAAAATGTCTTTCTCTCTCTCTGTTTGGATCTGTCAAACCCAGATGCAACCCGTGTGCACGCATACACACACAAACACACACACACACACACACACACACACACACACACTTACAAGCCCACCCAATACATAACTGTAGATTAGAATATTCTATAAATAGTTGACATGTTTATGTCAGATCTTGACGTCATAGAGAGCACATTGTGAATTGAGAGTGTAGAATAAAACAAGAGCCTCGTCTTTATTTTGGTGTTGCCTGACTCCTTGAGAGAATGCATGTGTGTAGCACACATGCAAAAACCACGGTGTGTGGGACTGGCGGTATGTGGGCACAATGGAATGTCACAGTTTTAACGTGAATCCATTCTCATTATGTGTAAGCCCCTATAGGCAAAGCAGGAAGCAGAAGGGCCTTGTTGCCTGACTCCTTGAGAGAATGCATGTTCTTCATGGTATCAGAAAACGGCAAGATGATTATCTCCGGAACCCCAAAGCCTGCATTGGTGCACGTAGGTAGAAACCGTTGCAATTGTTAGATGAACCGATTTGACGAGGACGTTTGTTCAATTAGTTTTGTGTCCTTGCTGCCGCGACACGCAAGGAGCTGCGTCGTTTTTGTTTGAGAGTGCTGCAGTTGGTGGCACAGTGGTTAAGACTTTAAAAACAAAATTCTCTTTGAAAATGGAAGCTTTGCGCAGACCAGAACCTTTATCTTTTGAAGGCAATGTTGCTGAAAATTGGAAGAACTTCGAAGCCGAATTTGACATTTTCATACAGGCTGCTTATGGTGACAAAGATGAACGTACAAAGGCTTACATCCTACTCAATCTAGCTGGCAGAGAGGCCATTGAAAAAGAAAAGACTTTTACCTATGCTGGTGAAGTGAGAAACGCTGCTGGCAACGTTGTGCAAGCTGCTGAAAGCCGTGAAAACCTTACTTGAAAGCCAAGTTTAAAGAACTCTGCAATCCTGTCACAAATGTCATCATCGAAAGACACACATTCAACACAAGAGTTCAGCAGCCATCAGAACCTATGCAGAGCTTTCTCACACAGCAGGAGGAGTGGGACTTCATCCCACAGCAAGACATTCGCCGTCTGATCAAGTCCCATGCTGATAGTGTCCCAGGCACTTGTTGCTGTTCAAGGCTGTCACACCCTACTGTTCTGACAGCCCTCACACCCAAGGATAGCAACTGACTGAATGATTTGAGGATACACATGCACTCGCCATACATTCAGCTAGCACCATGTCAAATTTCAAAACGAAATTCGCATTGTGTGATTTTCTGTTAAGTTTTCAAATTAAGATGAAACTTTGACTAGGCCTACAAGTTATGCGTATCTTTTTTTGGACAGTATATATTCAATTTAGTTTTGTTTTATTTTGACAAGGGAGAAACGAGACAAACATACAGTTAAAATTTATAAGTTGTGTTCATTCATTTTAATTCATAAGGGAGAGAAACATTGTGCACGATTGAGCACATATTGAAATTTCTTTTTAGTTTTAATTTTAAAGTTGCGTTTGATCACTAAGGTCATTTTTGTTGACAAGGGAGATGTAGATTATAATCATTATATTAAAAGGCAACTGTCCGTCCGTCCGAAACACAGAACGGGCCTTATAACTCCGCCGTTTTCGACCGAATCGCTTCAAATTTGCTATCAGCCCAAACGTGGCAACGGCAACCAAGGCGGCCATGTCATTTGCGCGGTTTGGCAAATGCGCGAAATGCGTATCCACCGGCCTCTCGGCGCCTGTATCTCCGGTATTTCTGGACGGATTGCCTTCACAATTTGGAAGGTAGATGACCGGGGACAGTGACTATTTGTGTGCTAAACTGGAAGCGAATCGATATATAAACGCGTGCGATATGCGCCGCTTGACCTTTTCTCAAACCGCGGCAAAACCAGACCCGACATTGACTCGACATTTCGAAAGTACATGACCAGGGATAGGGACTATCCTGGTGCAAACTTTCAACAGCATCCATTCATAAACGCGCGCGATATGAGCCAATTTACATTTGCGCGGATCCAGCATTTCAAGCCGTCCATAACAAACAGTTTACACAGAAAGAACTCAGTACTGCCTGCGCGCGGGCAACAAAAGGGTTGGCGAGTGGAGATTACTTTAGCGAGTATAATATCCCGCTATTCACCGAGTGAGAGCGGAGATTACTTTAGCGAGAGACGGGGTGGAACGGGATGAGAGAAGAAGATGGAAGGAGGGAGAGAGACAAAAGTAATAATATAATATTTCGCGGACACGGCGAAACCGGTACTCAGCGTTACCGGTACTTGGCGTTACTGGTACTAGGCGTTACCGGTACTCGGCGTTACCGGTACTCGGAGTTGCGCTAGTATTCTATGAATAGGTTGACACATGTTTTTGTCAGATATTGACGTCATAGAGAGCACATGTTCGAGAGAACACTGGCAGCCATTGTGAATTGAGAATGCAGAATAAAACAAGAGCCTCGTCTTTATTTTGGTGTTGCCTGACTCCTTGAGAGAATGCATGTGTGTAGCACACATGCAAAAACCACGGTGTGTGGGACTGGCGGTATGTGGGCAAAATGGAATGTCACAGTTTTAACGTGAATCCATTCTCATTATGTGTAAGCCCCTATAGGCAAAGCAGGAAGCCCATAATGATGATGATGTTCTGTGCCACGAGTATCTTCAAAGCTAGAGAGAGAGAGAGAGAGAGAGAGAGGGTGGTGGTGGAGAAACCATGAGAGAGGGGACTTTTTCGCAACATATCAGTGGGTGTACTTTTCTGCCATTTAATGCCTTTGATTTGTTGATGATTTGTTTCTATATCAATACTGTTTGTGTATTTGTGTGGATGTGTATTTCGCTTGAAAAAATGTAACATGTAAATGAGTAACTGCTGATAACTCTTCTGTTAGTGATGTTCATTTTGTGCTTTTGTTACTTGTCATTAATTTTGATGATTTGTTTTTATTTTAAAACCTTACGTCGTCTTTCCTATCTTGTCATTGTAAAATGCATAGAGCATTTTCAATGGATTATTGCGCTATGCAAATAAAATCATTATTTATTAAACTGGACATCGCCCATAATGATGATGATGTTCTGTTTCAGGAGAGTCTTCACAGCTAAACTGGACATCGTCCATAATGATGATGATGTTCTGTTCCAGGAGAGTATTCACAGCTAAACTGGACATCGTCCATAATGATGATGATGTTCTGTTTCACGAGAGTCTTCACAGATAAACTGGACATCGTCCATAATGATGATGATGTTCTGTTTCAGGAGAGTCTTCACAGCTAAACTGGACATCGTCCATAATGATGATGATGTTCTGTTCCAGGAGAGTCTTCACAGATAAACTGGACATCGTCCATAATGATGATGATGTTCTATTTCAGGAGAGTCTTCACATCTAAACTGGACATCGCCCATAATGATGATGATGTTCTGTTCCAGGAGAGTCTTCACAGCTAAACTGGACATCGTCCAGAGCGTGATGCCTAACGGTTTCTGGGGCTACTGCGGCTATCCTCGAAGCTGGGACAAGGACACTGAAGAGATCAATGACAGGTGAGTCACAAAAACACTGACATGATCAATGACAGTTAAGTAACAAAACCACTGACATGATCAATGACAGGTGAGTCACAAAAACACTGACATGATCAATGACAGTTGAGTCACAAAAACACTAACATGATTAATGACAAGTGAGTCACAAAAACACTGACATGATCAATGATAGTTGAGTCACAAAAACACTGACATGATCAATGATAAGTGAGTCACAAAAACACTGTCATGATCAATGACAAGTGAGTCACAAAATCATGGCATGATCAATAACAGTTGAGTCACAAAATCATGACATGATCAATAACAGTTGAGTCACAAAAACACTGACATGATCAATGACAGTTGAGTCACTAAATCATGACATGATCAATGACAGGTGAGTCACAAAACACTGACATGATCAATAACAGTTGAGTCACAAAAACACTGACATGATCAATGACAGTTGAGTCACTAAATCATGACATGATCAATGACAGGTGAGTCAAAAAAACACTGACATGATCAATAACAGTTACACAAAAACACTGACATGATCAATGACAGTTGAGTCACAAAAACACTGACATGATCAATAACAGTTGAGTCACAAAAGCACTGACATGATCAATGACAGTTGAGTCACAAAAACACACATGATCAATGACAAGTGAGTTACAAAAACACTAACATGATCAATGACAGTTGAGTCACAAAAACACTGACATGAACAATGATAAGTGAGTCACAAAAACACTGACATGATCAATGACAAGTGAGTCACAAAATCATGACATGATCAATAACAGTTGAGTCACAAAATCATGACATGATCAATAACAGTTGAGACAAAAACACTGACATGATCAATGACAAGTGAGTCACAAAAACACTGACATGATCAATGACAGGTGAGTCACAAGTACACTGACATGATCAATGATAAGTCAGTGTTGAAATTCTTTGACCCCACAAAGCCTGTGATTCTGTCAGTTGATGCATCAAAGAGTGGACTGGGTGCAGCATGTCTCCAGGACGGGGCACCCGTATCGTTTGCTTCACGAGCTTTGTCAGATGCAGAAACAAGGTATGCACAAATAGAAAAGGAGCTCCTTGCCGCCGTCTTTGCATGCCGCAAGTTTCATGACTTTGTGTATGGTCGGCAAATGACCATAGAGACTGATCACAAGCCTCTCATCAGCATCACCAAGAAGCCTCTACATGCAGCGCCAGCACGTCTACAGAGAATGCTTCTCCAGCTACAGCGACACAACCTGCAGTTTATCTATAAGAAGGGGAAAGAGCTCTATCTTGCAGATGCGCTGTCTAGAGCATACCCAGAAGAAGCACCAAAAGAAGCCGAGTTCGAGTTTGACGTCATGACTGTGCTATCCATATCACCCGCAAGAATGACAGAACTTCAACGAGAGACACTGACTGATGCCTCCATGCAAAGACTGGCGAGATACATCAAGGAAGGATGGCCTGACCATGAGCGATGCGTCCTGCCCGATTTGAAACCTTATTTCCCATTTCGAGATGAGCTGGTGATTGAGAACGATGTCATTCTGAAAGGACAAAGGGCAGTCATGCCTGCAGCTCTGAGGCAGGCATACATAGCGATCGTACACAAGGGACACATGGGCACTGAGCGCACCAGACAGCTTGCCTGTGACATGGTATTCTGCGCCAGGACTTTGAGAATGCGGTCTCTTAGTGCTCAGCTTGCAACAGCAGCAAAGTCCATCTCCAGAAACACCCCCTCATCAGCCACCCCGTTCCTGAGCTCCCCTGGTCCATCGTTGCAGCTGACATTTTCGAATGGGAAGGGCAGCAATACCTTGTTGTGGTAGATTCCTATTCTGGTTAGTTTGAGATGGACTTGCTACCTGACATATCTTCCCGCTCAGTGATCACAAAGATGCAGCGCCTGTTTGCCACACATGGCATACCAGAAAACCTGCTTACAGACAATGGCAGACAGTTTGTGAGCCGTGAGTTTGAGCAGTTTTCCCAGGAGTGGAAATTTGCTCACACCAAACGTAGCCCATGCTGGGCTTGCTCAACCTAAGAAACGCACCAAGAGATGCAATGGGACCACCAGCACAACGTCTCATGTCCAGACGTATCTGGACCACCATCCCCACATCATCACAAAATCATGACATGATCAATAACAGTTGAGACAAAAACACTGACATGATCAATGACAAGTGAGTCACAAAAACACTGACATGATCAATGACAGGTGAGTCACAAGTACACTGACATGATCAATGACAGGTAAGTCACAAAAACGCAGATGATCAATGACAGGTGCGTCACAAAAATACTGATAATAAATGCAAGGTGAGTCCCAAAAACACTGATATAATAAATGACAGGTGAGTCACAAAAACACTGACATGATCAATGATAAGTGAGTCACAAAACATTGACATGATCAATGACAAGTGAGTCACAAAAACACTGACATGATTACACACACACACAAACACACGCACGCACGCACGCACGCACGCACGCACGCACGCAGCTCCTGAAGAAACGCACAACATGTAGTGTTTCCAGCGTAACTATATAACGACAGGATACAAGACAGGGTGTTTATGTGGGCTGAAAGAGATGGTGTTTTGTGGAGGATTTGAAAACTGACAGACTGGGAATGGCGGACATTGCGAGGTAAGTTGTTCCAGAGAGAAGGGCCTTGTAAGGCAAAAGCTCGCTGACCAAAGGATTTGGTTCTGACTGTCGGAATGCGCATGTGACGGGCATCTGCAGAAGAGCGGAGCTGACGGGATGGGATGTAGGTATGAAGAATGTCTCTGAGATACTGAGTTCCTGCACCAGTGGCAGAGGCAAAGCAAATGGACCCTAGTTTGTAGTCAATCCTGGATTGAATAGGTAACCAATGAAGAGACCTTAGAAGTGGGGAGACATGTTCCCGTCTAGACGACTTCAACACATGTCTGGCAGCACTGTTTTGGTCCCTCTGTAACTTATCAATAAGATATTTTGGAGAGCCAGCCAAGAGACTATTCCAATAATCCAACCTGGACAGGACTAGCTCACAGACCAGTGTCTTTGTGGCTTCAACAGAAAGAAAATGCCGGATGGAGCTAATTTAGCGAATTTCAATGTAGGCAGCTTTGCAGACGTCTGAAACGTACTGCTTGAAAGAGAGTGTTGAATCAAAAGTGACTCCAAGGTTTCGAGCCTGAGAAGATAAGACTATATCAGAAGTCCCAATGATGGTGGAAGAAGGGAGGGCGGGGTGATTTTGAAACTTGGGAGGGGCAATGAGGATCAGTTCTTTCTTATCGTCATTCAATTGTAACTTATTTGAAGTCATCCAGTGCTTTAAGTCATGAATACAGTTCTGGATTTTACTGACCATATTAGCAACTTCAGACAAAGAGGCTGACTCGTGCAGCTGTGTGTCGTCAGCAAGATCTACGTCTGATCCCATCGTCACCTCAGAGCATCCCTATTCGTCAGCAAGATCTATGTCTGATCACATCGTCACCTCAGAGCATCCCTGTTCATCAAAAATGAAATTGCGTCTGCGCCTCGTACTGTGTCTACTCCCCGCACTCTCACAAAGAAAACCGACATCAAAGAGAAAAGTAAAAAAAAACGAATGCCCAGCAGACCTTGACGGAAGGTGATGCCCAGCAGAACTTGACGGAAGGTGACGCCCAGCAGAACTTGACGGAAGGTGACGCTCAGCAGAACTTGACGGAAGGTGACGCCCAGCAGAACTTGACAGAATGTGACGCCCAGCAGAACTTGACAGAAGGTGACGCCCAGCAGAACTTGACAGAAGGTGACGCCCAGCAGAACTTGACGGAATGTGACGCCCAGCAGAACTTGA
>CM065685.1:161334-166334 GCA_017654935.2 Phymorhynchus buccinoides | reverse complement strand
GGCAATAGCTTACATAGCTCTTCTGCCAAGGAAGTGCATTAGTACTGAAAGTACTTCTAAATTAATGGCGACAAAACAACGGAAAGTTACGATATCCTTTTCGCATTAAGGAACACATTCAGTAGCAACTTAGATAATAATGCCCATTCCCTATAGACAAGTAAACTATAATATGATTGTAATAAGGTGGTAACCAAAGCATAGCTATTGCAAAATCGAAAGTAAATTCAGATACATATAAACATACAACCAACCGACAAATCAAAATAATCAGTTGCAATATTATTCGAAGTAAATCATGACACACACACTCACACACACACACACACACACACACACACACACATTCACACGCACACGCACATGCACACGCACACGCACACGCACACGCACGCACGCACACACACACAACCAGCCGACAAATCGTAACACTCGATTACCGCAATAAACCAACACAACATTTTTCAAACATAATAAACAGTAACGAGATAACTTGAACTAAAACTTGATACATTCGCTTCTTCAATCAACCAAAAATGCAGATAGTAATAACATAGAAACAACTGATTGACAAGTAAAGTGTTACGCAGTGTTTTGGGCGTTTTTTGTGATGCCATATTTCTGGTTTGGAACCTCAGCGCAGTATGCGTATCACGTGACGCGCAGATGTGTATTGACGGTTTTCGTTCAGTTGAGTTCAGTTGCCATGTTTGTCTTGAATGGGACACATCGGGTTTTTTTGGTCCTCAGCTGTTAGCTTTGGGATGTGGACCGGGGGCAACTCACTTATGTTTTTTGTAAGCTGCTGTTGATGCAGGTTCGTACCTATGGGTTTACTCTCTTGTTATTTCTATGAATACAGTTGTTGCATTCCTTGTATGGAATTCTAATTTTTGGCTTCGTTTGGTGAGTTCGTTACTTGGTTGTGATAGACGTCAAGGTGGTGTGTCAAAGGTATTACTCTTTGTGAATGTTGGAAGAAGTCAATGATAGTTTGCAGGTTCCAAGGTGTTGTGTTGAGTGCGTTGTTGTTTGGTAATAATCAGTTTGTTCCATTTTGATGGTGGTTTGTTCTTTGTTAACAGGAGACTATTTGGTTGGTAAGTCTCGTGGGCTGTTAACACGTACATATTTTGGATAGCTTGTATATGGTTGGTATCGATCATTTCAGCTTCTGTGGCTGGCTAGGAGAGTGGTGTGGCATGGGCCCCATCTCCTTTGACGTGCTGACTATCCTTTCCGTGCGGCGGTCTGGAGCAAAGTGACAGAGTCGGCAACACCAGGATGCACGCGGGCAGACGTGACTTCGTTCTGCACCGGCGGGCCTGGTTGAAGAGAAAACGGCAGGAGTGCACTGGGAGCACCTGCGCTATTTACTGCCAGTTTGGTTTGTGGGATTGAGTAGTAGATAAAATGAGTTAGTTTTGGATAACTACGAAGGAACCTACTACTTGTGCACTTGTAAATGGAGATGGTTTTGGAAAACTCAAATGGGAGACAATTTGAGGATTAATTAAGAAAATGTGTTATTGAAATAGTTTCCCTTTTCTAGGTATATTAAGAAAAGGCGAAACACCCGAAGGAATTTTATATTTAGTGTGGAGAGTGAACTGATGATGAATGATAATCGAATGTGAAACTTTCTTTTGGTTTAATAGTTGACCAGGATTGAATTCTACCTGCTTTTGTGGACTGTTGTTGATTGTTCGTCTGTGTCGTGAGGTGTGGATAATTTGTAGAGAGAGAGAGAAACACGAACATTCTCATGCGCTTGCATAGTCATACACTTTGATTGTTATTGTTGATTATTTTAAAAAAAATTATATCCCCTCACGCACGGGTGTAACATTTGGTGACCCCGACTTTCTCTCTGTCTGTTTGCTCGGCCTCTGCGTGTTTTGTTTGAGTATTTATATCTTGCATATTGTTTATCTGGTTATCCATTGACCTATATATGATGTGCTAATAATTTTGTTTTTTGCTTTTTGTTTATGAGTTTAGCAGGAGTTTTGTAGGTACCCGTCTCCAGAGTAACGGGGTGCTGTCTTGTAAATATTTTGTTTTTCTGACAGTGCGAGGGACTAGCTACCCTGGTCTTTCTTTGGGGGTTTGTTCTGTTTACAGCCTTGTTTTTCATTTCTCTGCTCTGCGTTCCTATTTTTAATTTTGCTGTCTGTGGCACTATCTTAGGGTTACTTTCCTCCAGTGAGTAAGGTGTATGAGAGTTTAGGATTCAATCCTGTGTTTTTTTCTAGTTATTCATACATAGTGATTTGTTGTGCGAGTGCATGCATAGTGTTTGAATTGTGGTGATTGTTAATTTGTGAATCTTATTGCTTTTTATTAACTTTTGTGTTTGCTTCTATCTTTTCAGTTCTTGGGGGGTTGTGGTTAGTATTGAACATTTTGTATTTTGATTCTTTGTACAATTTTTTTTATATTGCCAATTTTACTTTCAATTTTGTGACTAAAAAAAAAGTGGTAATGTTTGACTAGTCCTCTTTGATGTAAAAAAACAACCCAAGTCTTATAATGTTTAACTAGTCCTCTTTGAAGTGATATTTTCATATTTGTTTAGAGGATTTTGTATGTTTTGATAACTTTGCTTAGTTTGTTGTTTATACATACTGGTTGTTGTTTTTCTGATTGATATTGCATCATGGAAGGGAAAAGTGAAGAAAGCAAAAGTAACCTTGGGGATGATGCTGATTTCGAAGTTTATCTTAAACGGGGTAAGGCTTTTGGGTTAGAGGAAGAAAAGCTATTAGAGTATGTTGAACGTTGCTTTGAAAGAAGAGATAAGCAATTAGGAAAGGAACGGATGGAAAAACTCAAAGAGGAAGAGGAAACTAAAAGGCAAAATGAAAAAGCTAAAGAGGAAACTAAAAGGCAAAATGCTAAATTAGAAGCTGATAGTAGAAAAGAGCAGGAGGAAACTAAAAGACTAAACGTAGAAGAAGAAACAAAAAGGCTTGAATTAGAAGCAGAAACAAAACGTCAAGAAGCTCAATTACGTTTCCAATTAGAAATGGAAAATGCACGGGCTAGTAATGTTCAGCCCAAGGCTGATAAAACTGAGAGTACAAATGTAAATCGACCAAATTTACCAAGACTTCCCCATTTCAAGGACAAAACTGATGACATTGACAGTTATTTGTTTCGTTTTGAGACACATGCTAAAGCGTTTGGTTGGAGCAAAGATTTGTGGGTAATGTACTTATCTGCTTTGTTGGAAGGTCCTGCGTTGACGTTGTACCACAGTCTCTGTGAGGGTGATAGCTCGGTCGGCTACGATGTTCTCGTAGAGGCGCTGCTCCGTAAGTTCCAGTGTACGCCAGAAGGGTTTAGGAAACGTTTCCGTGAGTCCCGTCTTCAGTCAGGTGAGAACTTTGATACTTTCTCGATTGAGTTACAACGGCTGTTTGACAGGTGGATTGGTCTCTCCCAGTCTACTACATTTGGTCAATTGAGGAATCTTGTGTTGGCTGAACAGTTCTTAACAAGTGTTTCTTCTGATGTAGCAACCTTCATTTCTGAAAAGGGTCTTTCAGATTTTGGAGAGATGGTCAAAGCTGCTGAAGCTTACAGGCGTGCGCATCCTAGCAAAAACCTAGCTGCTAAATCTCAGTCTAGTATCTTTGTTGGTGTAGGCTATGCGTCTCAGTCAGGTCGTGATGGTAGTTCACCTGGAGAGTATGGCCAGTCAAACAGGTTTAACCATAACCAGTCTTCTGTTTTCAGGAAGCCTTTTGGTGGTGGTCACCGAGGTGGCTCATACCGGTCATTTGGTGGACGAGGAGGTGGTTTCGGAGGTCAGGCCCAGTCGTCCGTTGGTGGTGGTTACTCGACGCAGAATGTAGGTCCACGGGGTGGTTCTTTCACTTCACGTCAGCGAGGTGCGCGACGAGGTGCAGGTAACGCGTGTGATGCTGTTTGTCATATGTGTAAGGAAAAGGGTCATTTCATTTACTCTTGCCCTTGGAAGAGTGGTGATAACTCTTGTAAGCGTTGCTCGCTCAGTCATCCGCCTGGTAGGTGTCCTTTTGTTGGTCAGGCTAACGTCGCATCTGTCGTTGAAGGTGTTGAGGCTGGTTTTTGTTCCAGTGTTGGGTCTCAGTCAGCTAATGATGTGGTTGCTTGTTCTGTGGCTGATGGTTTTACAGGCAAGTTGAATCTTGAGTCGGGTTCAGTAAACCAGGTTCCCTGTTCGGTTTTGCGTGATACAGGAGCTACCATTTGTGGAGTGCGTAAACGGTTAGTGACTTCTGCACAGTTGGTGGGTCGTTCGGTGCGGTGCATGTCGTTTGGTGGTCGAGGCGATGTGTTTCCCTTGGCCAAAGTTGATGTTGTCTGCCCATATTTTGAGGGTCAGTTGATCTGTTGTGTGTTGGATAACCCAGTTGCTGATCTCATTATTGGCAATATTCCATGTGTTCAGGAGAAGGTCACTCAGGATGGTGTGGAGGATGTTCATTCTTTTGCCGCAGTGACAAGGGCTAGAGCTAAGCATGTGGTGGAACAGAAGTCTCTTGAGAGTGTGGCTGCTGATCTCAAGGTTTCACGTGCAGATTTGATCGATTTGCAAGGAAAGGATCAGTCGATAGAGTCGTGCTTTGCACAGGCATCTTCTGGTGGAGTCAAGTCGGTTCGTGGACGTAGTCACTACTACTATGTTTCCAATGGAGTGTTGTTTCGCCATTTCAAGAAAGGTGAGCAAGAGTTTGATCAGGTAGTGGTTCCTACTAGCCTTCGACCTACTGTGTTGACAGTGTCACATGATCTCTTGTTGGCAGGACATTGTGGAGTTCGTCGTACTTTGGCTAGACTGTTCACAAAATTCTACTGGCCAGGCGTTACGGTAGATGTTGCTAAGTACGTCACTTCTTGTGATGCTTGTCAGAAGACCGTATCCAAAGGTAGGGTACCACCAGTTCCTCTGTCTAGTGTTCCGCAGATAGGAGTGCCATTTGAGAGGGTCGCGATCGATTTAGTTGGTCCTT
>CM065685.1:142553-160834 GCA_017654935.2 Phymorhynchus buccinoides | reverse complement strand
CTCCCCTCTCCTTTAAAAAAAAAAAAGATGCCCCCCCCCCAAAAAAAAAAAAAAAAAAAAAAAATTGTTGAGGGGCAGACTCGAACCCGCGACCACGGACGTATATAGAAGTGCGTGCCGCGACCTACTGATTTGCGGACGCGCCGCTTTACCTATTGAGCTATCAAGGCTTCTTCGAAAGTCGATGTAAAAATTTTATTATAAGAGGAAGAAGGGAAAGCAGTCAAGTCGGACACCTGACGCAGCTTCATGAAAGCACAGAACAGTCTTAGGTTTTGTCGCTTTGAGAAAAGTAGGTGCCTAAATGTTGTGGACACACACACACACACACGCACGCACGCACGCACGCACGCACGCACGCACACGCGCGCGCGCACACGCACACGCACACACACACACACACACACACACACACACACTGTAGTAGACAGCACACATTTAATCACAGCACACACGTGATCATTGCTTGCTCGGTTTCCTGTCAATTCATGAGCTCAGATGCGTTATTACTCTGTTATGCACCTTTCAAAACAAATATGGTTAGACCAAACACAAAACTTCCAGAACGTAGAGGAACTATTAGTAAAAAAGCCCTACTCGCCTCCCTCTTCTCCTTCCTAGCCACCCCTCCCCCCCTCCCCCTCTCCCTTCTTCTAACCAAAGCAACCATAGAAGTTTCTATGTGCATTGAGTTAGGCCTAGCCTCTGCTTTCTGTTAGCACACGCACAGTCTAAAAATGAACCGTTTTTAGCAGACGACACATTTTGCTACTTGCTAAAGACTGGGCGGAATCTCTAGAGGGACCTCTCAGCTAACAGTACTCCAACTTCCAACAGAGGAGATACAGATAGAACGCTTAACGTCACCAGTAATATAATATAGATGAGATTTACCTGCCCAAGTCCTTCCACAGGTCCCCACACGGAGAAACATGAGTTTGAAAAGGATGTCACGGCTATTCCACTGTCACGGCTATTCCGTGAAACTGTCTTTCTTTAAGATCACTCCCTCCGTTAAGCAAATTTTATGTGAAATCCCGGCTTTAAATGACGACTTGGCGAATTTCACTTGGAAGAACTGTTAAGCACCTACACGTGCCCCTATATTTTACAGTTGAAGGCAAAAATCGCCGCGACTTAGGAGAAAATAGAGATTAAAAATTCTTATCGGCACGCATATTATAATATAGATGCTTGCACACCAGTGTATCCTAATTTTATTTCTAATTCTTCCATATTGAGTAATTTCTTTCAATTGAGTTTACTATATATTTTATGCCGTTATGAGCCCATTCGTTGTACTTTATATTGTCTTACTCTCCGCAACCCAGAAAAAAGTGTCAGAACCCTTCTTTCGTAATGTTCCTACATAACAAATACTTCAGTACAGGAGACACACATGAGGACTTGGTGGGTACTGATGTTATGTATGCTCTTGCACATTTCGCCAAGAAGAAGTGACCAGCTGAATTAAAATCTTGCGTTCATGGATTGGAAACAATGAAGCAGTTTATTCTTCAAATTCTTTATTGATCCCTTCAGTACAAGCGTCCATCCAAAAGTGAGAGGATACCTCACCCTCATTCACGCGCATCCTCTCACAAGACAGTTCACCAAACTATTCACTCACAGCATGCATAAAATCACATGCATGCACACACGCCGCACGGCTTTCTCACAATTCTCTTACAACAATATTACATCTCCCTCGTTAACAAAGAATGAGAAATGGAATACTAAGAATGCGCATTGTCAGAGGCGCATTGAAAAGTCCTTTATCATGCATGTTAGTAATTAAGTAAAGTATAACTATGTACATTACAACTTACTAACCAAAAATTAAAAAAAACTTATTTCACACTCTGCATAACCGCAGTTCATTCTGTCCCTTTCAAATTGGTTGAAATCTCACTCAGAGGCTTATTTTTCTGGCATGAAGTTCTGCATGTATTTCAGTCTCTGAGGGTTCTTGACTGTTCTCCCATATCTGGTGCGGTAGAGGTCGGTCCCACCTGTTCATCAGGCTCTGCAACAGTGCCTGCAGTGTCTGGATGTCCTTGAGGCTGTTGGTTGCGTCTGGGTTCAGGCACTTCCCTGATCTGCTGCGGTGCCAGGTTCTGGAGTTGTTGCAAGCGTTGGTCTCGATCAGGATCCAGCGCTGCCATGATCTCCTGCGATGTCCGGTTCAGGCATGTTTGCTTTCTGATGAAGTGCCGGTTCCGACGGTACAGGTTGCCATCTTCAGTTCGCAGTTGGTAGGAGCGGGGTGTCTTGACGGTTGCGGTGACTGTGGCAGGTTTCCAGCAGTCTCCAGGGAACAGCTGGACGAAGACGTCTTCTCCGGCTTTCAGGAGAGCAAGCAGGTGGCTGGAGCGGTCATAGTATTACTTCTGGCTCGCCTGACATTGCTGACGACGGGCTGTGACGACCTGGGGGTCGATGGTCCTGGGCTAGCTGACCACAGGTTGCTGGCAGGATTGAGCGCAGCTGGCGGCCCATCAGAAGCTGGGCCGGGGACGCTAGGCCATCTACTGGTGTGTTTCTGTATTCCAGGATGCTGAGAAGCGCAGAGGATTTGTCAGCTTTGGCTTTGTCCAGGATATTCTTCACCATCTGCACTGTCTTCTCTACCAGGCCGTTGGATTGCGGGTATCTCGGGCACGAGGTGACGTGTTTAAAGTCCCAGGTGGCGGAGAAACGGGTGAAGTCCTCGGATGCAAACTGTGGGCCGTTGTCGCTGACCAGGGTTTCCGGGATTCCGTGTCTGCTGAAATGGGCTGACAGCTTTCTGATGGTGGCAGCACTCGTGGTGGTGGTCATCTCATCTACTTCAGAGTAGCGACTGTATGAATCGACGGTCACCAGGTAGGTTTTGATGACCCACGTGACAAGATCTGTGGCGATGTTCTGCCAGGGTCTTGTGGAAATGTTGTGTGACAGCATTGGTTTTGGTGAGCATTTCAGCACGTAGTCCAGGCGGGATGTAGATTCCTTCTCCCTTGAAGATTACATTATCAATGGTGGACAGTTCGTCTCTAAAGCTCCTGCAGTGTTGTACGTGGCTGACGCACTCCTTGCGTGTGTTCGGCCATCCTTGGTTTATGTAAAGCTTTAGTGAGGATGTCTCTTCATCTTTTTGTGTTGCTTCTCTGATCATCTTCATCTTCTCGTCGCTGACTGGCAGGTTCTTCACGATGCAATGTATTTGGCTGTCAAGGTCTTTGATGTAGTCTTTGGGCTCTGGGGGTAGTGGTTTTCTGGACGGTGTGTCCGCAACTGGAATCTGTTTCCCAGGGACATGGACGACCCGAACACTGTACTTCTGCAGCCTGAGTAACATTCTTTGAAGTCGTGGTGGTGCTGCTGCAAGCGGTTTCTTCATTATCGTTTCCAACGGTTTGTGGTCGGATTCAACAACAACGTCTTGCTGCCCGTAGATGTATCGGTGGAATCGCTCATATCCACACAATCATGATCGCGTACAATTCTTTTTCTATTTGATGCATAGGTGACAGGTTTTTCTTCCTGGAACAATGCTGCCCCTAGTCCGTGCTTGCTGGCATCTGCTTGAAGCACAATCTTCTTGGTTGGGTCAAACAATGCCAGGATGGGTTTGCTTGCCATGATGGACTTGATTTTGTCCCATGCTGTCTGCTGTGGTGCGTCCCACCCAAACTCGTTTTCTTGTTTGAGGAGGTCTCTGAGTGGCTTCGTGATTTCAGCGAGGTGTGGAGCAAATTTGGCCAGGTATGTCACCATTCCGAGCATGGTTTCCAGCTCCTTCTTGTCCTTTGGCGTCGGCATCTCCAACACGGTTTTTATTTTGCTTGGATCCAGTTTCACCCCTTTCCGAGATCACGTGGCCAAAGTATTCGATCTCTTGGGCACCGATGGTGATTTTTTCTGGATTCAGCTTGATGAGCTTCTCGGTAGCTCTGTCCAGTGCTGCCTTCAAATTCATGTCGTGCTCTTCTTTGGTTCTGCCACTGATCAAAATGTCATCCACCAGACCAATCAGCCCTGGAACTCCCTCGAAAAGTCTCGTCTACGTTGTGTTGGAACTCGTCCTGGGTACTCACGAACCCAAACAGCATGTGAAGGAAGCGATATCTCCCGAAAGGAGAATTGAAGGTCGTCAAATAGGAGGATTCACTGGAGAGGTTCATCTGCCAATAGCCTGTCCTGGCGTCTAATTTACTGAAATACTTTGCACCTGTGATTTTGGCTATGGCGTCCTCTAGGGTGGACATTGCGTAGTTGGGTCTCTTGACAGCTCGGTTTAGGTCTCAGGGGTCCAAGCAGATACATAATTTCCCATTGGGGTTTTCAACAACTACCAGTGAATTGACCCAGTCCGTTGGTTGTTTGACTTTTGCAATCACCCCAGCCTTTTTGATTGCTTCTAGCTCGTACTTGAGTCTATCTCGTAGCGCATGAGGTATGCGTCTGGGTGGGTGGACAACAGGGGTGGCGTCTTCTTTGAGATGGATGGTCACTTATCCTTCCAGATTACCAAGGCCGTCATCGAACAGGTGGCTGTATTGCTTTAACACGGAGTCTTTGGTCATTTGGAGGCTGGTGACCTACTATCTTTGCCAGTTGCAGCTGCAATGAGGCCTAGAATCCTAGGATCGGATGTGAGTGTCTGGCTGTTTCAGCGACGTAAAACGTGCCTTGGTACTACTGCTGGTCTTTTTAGACATACTTCATGTATGTCACTCCCTTCACGTCGATGCGTTGGCCTGTATGCCCACATAGGTTTGCGTTCATAGGTTTGAGTGGTGGCCGAGTTGTCACTTGACATCTGGTTGTAGATATGGAGTGGCATCACATTTGACTGCGCGCCAGCATAAATTTTCAAGCGTAGAATGTCAACGTTGTCCATGGTTATGTTTGCGTGGCATAGTGTATTGGGCTGGTCTTTGCTGTCGGTGATGACGTCAATGTTGAGGAGAGACTCGTCGTCGTCATCATCATCCTTAAGTTCTTCCATCTGGTGGACTTTCTTACTGTTTCTTCTTGCTCTGCAAACTCTGGCAGAGTGATTTGGCTTAGAGCAGTGACTGCATCGTTTTCCATAAGCGGGGCATGCTCTTCGACCGTGCCTCTGGCCGCAGTTGTTGCAGTTAGGGCTAGGGTTAGGGTTACGTGTCGTTGCTGTGAAGCTTTTCGTCTTCTTGTTTTCTGTTTTCAGGCTGATGATTCTGCAGGCGTCCTTGGTCTTGGTATTGTGGTCAAGTCGACGCTTCTTCACGACTTCTACAGCTTCTCCTTTCAGCATTGTTGCTAGCTGCTGTTTCGTACTTTCGTGTGTCACGACCGTTTCTATGGCCATGTCCATTTTCAGCGCATCGCCGAGCTCCAATAGTTTCGTGTTTCTTGTGAAGTGATTCCGCACACAATTCGGTCCCGTACCATTTTATCTGGATCTTTATACGCAGACTTTTATGAGTGTTCTCACGTCTGTGACAAAAGTCTCGAATGGTTCTCCATTTTGTTGCTTTCTGGGCGAACAGTGTTTTTTTCTTTGGTGTTGTATATTTTTCAAAATTCTTGTATGTCACTTGAAGGTTCATCTTTTCTTCAGTGGAAAGGTCCCAGGTGTTGCAAATTTCTCTTCCTTTTTTGCCAGCCCAGATGAGGAGGTAAGCTCATTTTTCAGTGTCCGCTGATTTGTGCAGAGGGCCATCAAACATCAGCTCCGCATGTTGTTTGAACTTTCGCCATTCTTGTTGGTTTCTCGAGTCCCAGTTCATTGATGGGTGTTGAAGGTTGGATGCCATTGTTGTGGCTCTGTGGTCTTCGTTTCCTCTCTGACACCATGTAAAACCTTGCGTTCATGAATTGAAAACAACCAAGCAGTTTATTCTTCAAATTCTTTATTGATCCTTTCAGTACAAGCGCCCATCCAAAAGTGAGAGGATAGCTCACCCTCATTCACGTGCATCCTCTTGCAAGACAGTTCAACAAGCTATTCACTCACCACATGCATAAAATCACATGCATGCACACGCGCCGAACAGCTTTCTCACAATTATATTGCAACAATATTACACTGAATTAAAGGTGGCAAGAGAGAGTTTTAATGATGACTGCCATAGTTTTAGTGAAAGCATATCCTTGTTCCCAAGTAGTGGCGCACACCGCTAGTCCCACACTGTAATTTTACATCCATGATATGACTAGTCCCATTTAACGCTATTCCCACAAAATGTCTTTCTCTCTCTCTGTTTGGATCTGTCAAACCCAGATGCAACCCGTGTGCACGCATACACACACAAACACACACACACACACACACACACACACACACACTTACAAGCCCACCCAATACATAACTGTAGATTAGAATATTCTATAAATAGTTGACATGTTTATGTCAGATCTTGACGTCATAGAGAGCACATTGTGAATTGAGAGTGTAGAATAAAACAAGAGCCTCGTCTTTATTTTGGTGTTGCCTGACTCCTTGAGAGAATGCATGTGTGTAGCACACATGCAAAAACCACGGTGTGTGGGACTGGCGGTATGTGGGCACAATGGAATGTCACAGTTTTAACGTGAATCCATTCTCATTATGTGTAAGCCCCTATAGGCAAAGCAGGAAGCAGAAGGGCCTTGTTGCCTGACTCCTTGAGAGAATGCATGTTCTTCATGGTATCAGAAAACGGCAAGATGATTATCTCCGGAACCCCAAAGCCTGCATTGGTGCACGTAGGTAGAAACCGTTGCAATTGTTAGATGAACCGATTTGACGAGGACGTTTGTTCAATTAGTTTTGTGTCCTTGCTGCCGCGACACGCAAGGAGCTGCGTCGTTTTTGTTTGAGAGTGCTGCAGTTGGTGGCACAGTGGTTAAGACTTTAAAAACAAAATTCTCTTTGAAAATGGAAGCTTTGCGCAGACCAGAACCTTTATCTTTTGAAGGCAATGTTGCTGAAAATTGGAAGAACTTCGAAGCCGAATTTGACATTTTCATACAGGCTGCTTATGGTGACAAAGATGAACGTACAAAGGCTTACATCCTACTCAATCTAGCTGGCAGAGAGGCCATTGAAAAAGAAAAGACTTTTACCTATGCTGGTGAAGTGAGAAACGCTGCTGGCAACGTTGTGCAAGCTGCTGAAAGCCGTGAAAACCTTACTTGAAAGCCAAGTTTAAAGAACTCTGCAATCCTGTCACAAATGTCATCATCGAAAGACACACATTCAACACAAGAGTTCAGCAGCCATCAGAACCTATGCAGAGCTTTCTCACACAGCAGGAGGAGTGGGACTTCATCCCACAGCAAGACATTCGCCGTCTGATCAAGTCCCATGCTGATAGTGTCCCAGGCACTTGTTGCTGTTCAAGGTGGCCACACCCTACTGATCTGACAGCCCTCACACCCACGGATAGCAACTGACTGAATGATTTGAGGATACACATGCACTCGCCATACATTCAGCTAGCACCATGTCAAATTTCAAAACGAAATTCGCATTGTGTGATTTTCTGTTAAGTTTTGAAATTAAGATGAAACTTTGACTAGGCCTACAAGTTATGCGTATCTTTTTTTGGACAGTATATATTCAATTTAGTTTTGTTTTATTTTGACAAGGGAGAAACGAGACAAACATACAGTTAAAATTTATAAGTTGTGTTCATTCATTTTAATTCATAAGGGAGAGAAACATTGTGCACGATTGAGCACATATTGAAATTTCTTTTTAGTTTTAATTTTAAAGTTGCGTTTGATCACTAAGGTCATTTTTGTTGACAAGGGAGATGTAGATTATAATCATTATATTAAAAGGCAACTGTCCGTCCGTCCGAAACACAGAACGGGCCTTATAACTCCGCCGTTTTCGACCGAATCGCTTCAAATTTGCTATCAGCCCAAACGTGGCAACGGCAACCAAGGCGGCCATGGCATTTGCGCGGTTTGGCAAATGCGCGAAATGCGTATCCACCGGCCTCTCGGTGCCTGTATCTCCGGTATTGCTGGACGGATTGCCTTCACATTTGGAAGGTAGATGACCGGGGACAGTGACTATTTGTGTGCTAAACTGGAAGCGAATCGATATATAAACGCGTGCGATATGCGCCGCTTGACCTTTTCTCAAACCGCGGCAAAACCAGACCCGACATTGACTCGACATTTGGAACGTACATGACCAGGGATAGGGACTATCCTGGTGCAAACTTTCAACAGCATCCATTCATAAACGCGCGCGATATGAGCCAATTTACATTTGCGCGGATCCAGCATTTCAAGCCGTCCATAACAAACAGTTTACACAGAAAGAACTCAGTACTGCCTGCGCGCGGGCAACAAAAGGGTTGGCGAGTGGAGATTACTTTAGCGAGTATAATATCCCGCTATTCACCGAGGGAGAGCGGAGCTTACTTTAGCGAGAGACGGGGTGGAACGGGATGAGAGAAGAAGATGGAAGGAGGGAGAGAGACAAAAGTAATAATATAATATTTCGCGGACACGGCGAAACCGGTACTCAGCGTTACCGGTACTTGGCGTTACTGGTACTAGGCGTTACCGGTACTCGGCGTTACCGGTACTCGGAGTTGCGCTAGTATTCTATGAATAGGTTGACACATGTTTTTGTCAGATATTGACGTCATAGAGAGCACATGTTCGAGAGAACACTGGCAGCCATTGTGAATTGAGAATGCAGAATAAAACAAGAGCCTCGTCTTTATTTTGGTGTTGCCTGACTCCTTGAGAGAATGCATGTGTGTAGCACACATGCAAAAACCACGGTGTGTGGGACTGGCGGTATGTGGGCAAAATGGAATGTCACAGTTTTAACGTGAATCCATTCTCATTATGTGTAAGCCCCTATAGGCAAAGCAGGAAGCCCATAATGATGATGATGTTCTGTGCCACGAGTATCTTCAAAGCTAGAGAGAGAGAGAGAGAGAGAGAGAGGGTGGTGGTGGAGAAACCATGAGAGAGGGGACTTTTTCGCAACATATCAGTGGGTGTACTTTTCTGCCATTTAATGCCTTTGATTTGTTGATGATTTGTTTCTATATCAATACTGTTTGTGTATTTGTGTGGATGTGTATTTCGCTTGAAAAAATGTAACATGTAAATGAGTAACTGCTGATAACTCTTCTGTTAGTGATGTTCATTTTGTGCTTTTGTTACTTGTCATTAATTTTGATGATTTGTTTTTATTTTAAAACCTTACGTCGTCTTTCCTATCTTGTCATTGTAAAATGCATAGAGCATTTTCAATGGATTATTGCGCTATGCAAATAAAATCATTATTTATTAAACTGGACATCGCCCATAATGATGATGATGTTCTGTTTCAGGAGAGTCTTCACAGCTAAACTGGACATCGTCCATAATGATGATGATGTTCTGTTCCAGGAGAGTATTCACAGCTAAACTGGACATCGTCCATAATGATGATGATGTTCTGTTTCACGAGAGTCTTCACAGATAAACTGGACATCGTCCATAATGATGATGATGTTCTGTTTCAGGAGAGTCTTCACAGCTAAACTGGACATCGTCCATAATGATGATGATGTTCTGTTCCAGGAGAGTCTTCACAGATAAACTGGACATCGTCCATAATGATGATGATGTTCTATTTCAGGAGAGTCTTCACATCTAAACTGGACATCGCCCATAATGATGATGATGTTCTGTTCCAGGAGAGTCTTCACAGCTAAACTGGACATCGTCCAGAGCGTGATGCCTAACGGTTTCTGGGGCTACTGCGGCTATCCTCGAAGCTGGGACAAGGACACTGAAGAGATCAATGACAGGTGAGTCACAAAAACACTGACCTGATCAATGACACGTAAGTAAAAAACCACTGACATGATCAATGACAGGTGAGTCACAAAAACACTGACATGATCAATGACAGTTGAGTCACAAAAACACTGACATGATTAATGACAAGTGAGTCACAAAAACACTGACATGATCAATGATAGTTGAGTCACAAAAGCACTGACATGATCAATGATAAGTGAGTCACAAAAACACTGTCATGATCAATGACAAGTGAGTCACAAAATCACTGGCATGATCAATAACAGTTGAGTCACAAAATCATGACATGATCAATAACAGTTGAGTCACAAAAACACTGACATGATCAATGACAGTTGAGTCACTAAATCATGACATGATCAATGACAGGTGAGTCACAAAAACACTGACATGATCAATAACAGTTGAGTCACAAAAACACTGACATGATCAATGACAGTTGAGTCACTAAATCATGACATGATCAATGACAGGTGAGTCAAAAAAACACTGACATGATCAATAACAGTTACACAAAAACACTGACATGATCAATGACAGTTGAGTCACAAAAACACTGACATGATCAATAACAGTTGAGTCACAAAAACACTGACATGATCAATGACAGTTGAGTCACAAAAACACACATGATCAATGACAAGTGAGTTACAAAAACACTAACATGATCAATGACAGTTGAGTCACAAAAACACTGACATGAACAATGATAAGTGAGTCACAAAAACACTGACATGATCAATGACAAGTGAGTCACAAAATCATGACATGATCAATAACAGTTGAGTCACAAAATCATGACATGATCAATAACAGTTGAGACAAAAACACTGACATGATCAATGACAAGTGAGTCACAAAAACACTGACATGATCAATGACAGGTGAGTCACAAGTACACTGACATGATCAATGATAAGTCAGTGTTGAAATTCTTTGACCCCACAAAGCCTGTGATTCTGTCAGTTGATGCATCAAAGAGTGGACTGGGTGCAGCATGTCTCCAGGACGGGGCACCCGTATCGTTTGCTTCACGAGCTTTGTCAGATGCAGAAACAAGGTATGCACAAATAGAAAAGGAGCTCCTTGCCGCCGTCTTTGCATGCCGCAAGTTTCATGACTTTGTGTATGGTCGGCAAATGACCATAGAGACTGATCACAAGCCTCTCATCAGCATCACCAAGAAGCCTCTACATGCAGCGCCAGCACGTCTACAGAGAATGCTTCTCCAGCTACAGCGACACAACCTGCAGTTTATCTATAAGAAGGGGAAAGAGCTCTATCTTGCAGATGCGCTGTCTAGAGCATACCCAGAAGAAGCACCAAAAGAAGCCGAGTTCGAGTTTGACGTCATGACTGTGCTATCCATATCACCCGCAAGAATGACAGAACTTCAACGAGAGACACTGACTGATGCCTCCATGCAAAGACTGGCGAGATACATCAAGGAAGGATGGCCTGACCATGAGCGATGCGTCCTGCCCGATTTGAAACCTTATTTCCCATTTCGAGATGAGCTGGTGATTGAGAACGATGTCATTCTGAAAGGACAAAGGGCAGTCATGCCTGCAGCTCTGAGGCAGGCATACATAGCGATCGTACACAAGGGACACATGGGCACTGAGCGCACCAGACAGCTTGCCTGTGACATGGTATTCTGCGCCAGGACTTTGAGAATGCGGTCTCTTAGTGCTCAGCTTGCAACAGCAGCAAAGTCCATCTCCAGAAACACCCCCTCATCAGCCACCCCGTTCCTGAGCTCCCCTGGTCCATCGTTGCAGCTGACATTTTCGAATGGGAAGGGCAGCAATACCTTGTTGTGGTAGATTCCTATTCTGGTTAGTTTGAGATGGACTTGCTACCTGACATATCTTCCCGCTCAGTGATCACAAAGATGCAGCGCCTGTTTGCCACACATGGCATACCAGAAAACCTGCTTACAGACAATGGCAGACAGTTTGTGAGCCGTGAGTTTGAGCAGTTTTCCCAGGAGTGGAAATTTGCTCACACCAAACGTAGCCCATGCTGGGCTTGCTCAACCTAAGAAACGCACCAAGAGATGCAATGGGACCACCAGCACAACGTCTCATGTCCAGACGTATCTGGACCACCATCCCCACATCATCACAAAATCATGACATGATCAATAACAGTTGAGACAAAAACACTGACATGATCAATGACAGTTGAGTCACAAAAACACTGACATGATCAATGACAGGTGAGTCACAAGTACACTGACATGATCAATAACAGGTAAGTCACCCCACAAAAACGCACATGATCAATGACAGGTGCGTCACAAAAACACTGATAATAAAATGCAAGGTGAGTCCCAAAAACACTGATATAATAAATGACAGGTGAGTCACAAAAACACTGACATGATCAATGATAAGTTGAGTCACAAAAAACATTGACATGATCAATGACAAGTGAGTCACAAAAACACTGACCATGATTAACAACACACACACAAAACACACACGCACGCCACGCCGGCACGCACGCACGCACGCACGCACGCAGCTCCTGAAGAAACGCACAAACATGTAGTGTTTTTTTTTCCAGCGTAACTATATAACGACAGGAGGATACAAGACAGGGTGTTTTTTATGTGGGCTGAAAGAGATGGGTTTTTTTTTTTTTTTTTTGTGGAGGATTTGAAAGAGCTGACAGACTGGGAATGGCGGACATTTGCGAGGTAAGTTGTTCCAGAGAGAAGGGCCTTGTAAGGCAAAAGCTCGCTGACCAAAGGATTTTGGTTCTGACTGTCGGAATGCGCATGTGACGGGCATCTGCAGAAGAGCGGAGCTGACGGGATGGGATGTAGGTATGAAGAATGTCTCTGAGATACTGAGTTCCTGCACCAGTGGCAGAGGCAAAGCAAATGGACCCTAGTTTGTAGTCAATCCTGGATTGAATAGGTAACCAATTTGAAGAGACCTTAGAAGTGGGGAGACAATCATGTTCCCGTCTAGACGACTTCAACACATGTCTGGCAGCACTGTTTTGGTCCCCACACCTCTGTAACTTATCAAATTTTAAGATATTTTGGAGAGCCAGCCAAGAGACTATTACAATAATCCAACCTGGACAGGAAAAACTAGCTTTTTCACAGACCAGTGTCTTTGTGGCTTTCAACAGAAAGAAAATGCCGGATGGAGCTAATTTTAAGCGAACTTTTTAATGTAGGCAAGCCGTTTTGCAGACGTGATTTCTGGGAACAACGTACTGCTTGAAAGAGAGTGTTGAATCAAAAGTGACTCCAAGGTTTCGAGCCTGAGAAGCAAGAATAAGCCCTATATATCAGAAGTCCCCCCCCAATGATGGTGGAAGAAGGGAGGGGGCGGGGGTGATTTTGAAACTTGGGGAGGGGCAATGAGGATCAGTTCTTTCTTGTCGTCATTCAATTGTAACTTATTTGAAGTAATCCAGTGCTTTAAGTCATGAATACAGTTCTGGATTTTACTGACCATAATATTATTAGCAACTTCAGACAAAGAGGTTGACTCGTGCAGCTGTTGGTGTCGTCAGCAAGAATCTACGTCTGATCCCATCGTCACCTCAGAGCATCCCTATTCGTCAGCGTTAAGATCTATGTCTGATCACATCGTCCCTCAGAGCATCCCTGTTCATTCAAAATGAAATTGCGTCTGCGCCTAGTACTGTGTCTACTCCCCGCACTCTCACAAAGAAAAACCGACATCAAAGAGAAAATGTAAAAAACAAACGAATGCCCAGCAGACCTGACGGAAGGTGGAGCCCAGAGAACTATGACGGAAGGTGGACGCCCAGGAGAACTTGACGGAATGTGACGCCCAGCAGATGAGAACAGAAGGTGACGCCCAGCGAACCTGACAGAATGTGACGCCCAGCCTAACTTGACAGAAGGTGAACGCCCAGCAGAACTTGACAGAATGTGACGCCCAGCAGAACTTGACAGAATGTGACGCCCAGCAGAAACTGACAGAAGGTGACGCCCAGCAGAACTTGACGGGAATGTGTTACGCCCAGCAGAACTTGACAGAAAGTGACGCCACAGGCGAACTTGACAGACGGTGGACCGTCCCAGCAGATATGTGACGGAAGGTGACGCCCCAGTAGAAGCTGACTTATTGGAAGGTGACCGCCCAGCAGAACTTCGATGGAATTGTGACGCCCCTAAGCAGAAGCGGAAGGATATTGGGTTATGCCACGTCCCCATGCAGAACTTGACGGAATGTGACGCCACAGCAGAAGTTAAAGGGGGCGACCCCCAGCAAAGTTAAAGAGGCGACGCCCAGCACAGTCAAAGGGAGGCGACGCCCCAGGCAGAAGAGGTCAACAGGGAGGCGAACGCCCATGCAGAAGGTTAAAGGGTACGGCGACGCCCAAAGCTAACGATCAGTCAAAGGGATCGCGAAACGCCCAGCCAAGCAAAGATAAACTTCCAGCAGAAGTTAAAGGGAGGCGACGCCCAGCAGAAGTTAAAGGGAGGCGAAGCCCAGCAGAAGTTAAAGGGAGGCGACGCCCAGCAGAAGTTAAAGGGAGGCGAAGCCCAACAGAAGTTAAAGGGAGGCGAAGCCCAGCAGAAGTTAAAGGGTGGCGACGCCCCCAACAGAAGTCAAAGGGAGGTGACGCCCAGCAGAAGTCAAAGGGAGGCGACGCCCAGCAGAAGTGAAAGGGAGGCGAAGCCCAGCAGAAGTCAAAGGGAGGCGACGCCCAACAGAAGTTAAAGGGAGGCGACGCCCAGCAGAAGCCCGGAAAGGGAGGCGACGCCCAACAGAAGTTAAAGGGAAGCGACGCCCAGCGGAAGTTAAAGGGACGCGACGCCCAGCAGAAGTTAAAGGGAGGCGAAGCCCAGCAGAAGTTAAAGGGAAGCGACGCCCAGCAGAAGTTAAAGGGACGCGACGCCCAGCAGAAGTTAAAGGGAAGCGACGCCCAGCAGAAGTTAAAGGGACGCGACGCCCAGCAGAAAAGTTAAAGGGAGGCGACGCCCAGCAGTTAAAGGGACGCGACGCCCAGCAGAAGTTAAAGGAAAGCGACGCCCAGCAGTTAAAGGGAGGCGACGCCCAGCAGAAGTTAAAGGGAGGCGACTCCCAGCAAGTTAAAGGGAGGCGACGCCCAACAGAAGTTAAAGGGAGGCGAACGCCCAGCAAAGAGTTAAAGGGAGGCAACGCCCAACAGAAGTTAAAGGGAGGCAACGCCCAGCAGAAGTTAAAGGGAGGCAACGCCCAACAGAAGTTAAAGGGAGGCAAAGCCCAACAGAAGTTAAAGGGAGGCAACGCCCAGCAGAAGTTAAAGGGAGGCGACGCCCAGCAGAAGTTAAAGGGAGGCGACGCCCAGCAGAAGTTAAAGGGAGGTGACGCCCAGCAGAAGTTAAAGGGAGGCGGCGCCCAGCAGAAGTTAAAGGGAGGCGACGCCCAACAGAAGTTAAAGGGAGGCGACGCCCAGCAAAAACCAAAGGACCATGCCGGCTTCCGTGGTCGCTCCAGAATAGGAAAATCAAAGGAAGCAGAGGGTTTTGGTTCTGGTCCCAAACAGAGCACTCTCGCCCTCTCAAAGCAGGATCTGTGAAACGCTCCTTCTCGCCTCACAACAATGGCAACGGCAAAGAAGACCAGCTGTCTTAACGTGTCATTGGGTGTGCGCACGCGCGCGTGCGTGCGTGCGTGCTGAGTCGTGTGTGGTGTGTGTGTGTGTGTAGTGTGTGTGTTTGTGTTGGGTGTGTGTGTGTGTGTGTGTGTATGGTGTGTGTGTAAACCGACTTCGGCGCTGTTTATGTTGCTGCTGTTGTTTTTCATTTGTGACTACAGTACACACCGCTTATAGTAAAGTGCAGGGGAGCAAGGCTTTTTTCCTTTACTATAACAGGTTTTTTTTATAAACGATGTTCGGATATAGTAAAGTTTTGATGGTAATTTTTTATCTTATCCGATGACGTTTTTCAAAGTCAAAGCTAACGTAAAATACTAAATATAAACCCATCATCAAATCAAAATACAGCAAAACTCGGTTATATGAAAATCGAAGGGAGATGATGTTTTGGTTAATACCATATCCAAGTTTTCTTATATTTGAAACTCAGATATAAGAAAACATTTTTGAAGTTTTTTCCCTTGTCTCTCTACCACCAACACAAAAGTACTTATATTTTTTTTTCTTCTGCTCAACATTTATTTATTTTGCACAGAATACTGAAGGAAATAAAAGTATGGAATAAAGGAACAGAAACAACTCAATTAGTCTTGCAATCATGTGACTGTACTGTTTAGAATGTCTGTGCCACAACTGGTTTGATGTAAACTTTCCCTTTTTGGAACGGCTTCATTTTTCTCGGAACATCCTTTCAGTTCAGGTCCAACTCACTTTTAAAGACGCACTGACCCACCATGATTAAGTCCCTTGTTTTTTTTCTGGGTAGCTTGTGACCCACGTACAAATGTCCCCAACTTTCAAATTGAGGCTGCTCTTCATGTTCAATTTGGGGGGCATTTGTATGGGAGTTCAAACCTGGTCAAAACAAAATTTCTCACCAGCTATAAGAGGGAAAAACACGTAAAAAAAAACCGTGATTTTGACACGTGACCTGCGGGGTTCTTTAAGAAAATGTTGTCAATGGTAATTGGCTTATAAGTAAATAGAACTTGCTTATAAGAAAATGAATTGCAAACCAACTCGCTTGTATGACATAATTTTCTTATATCTAAGTTTCCATTCGCGGATGGTAGAAGGAAATTGCTTGCTTATAACCGATTTTTCTTATAAGCGAGTTTCTTATATCCCATTTTTGATCATAGATAAGAAAGAAGAATTTCGGCAGGGAATTTTTTTTTGCTTCATTATAAGCAAGTTTGAGGATAAGCGAGTTTCTTATAAGTGGATTTGGCTTGTATATATTTATTTTCGGAGGTTCATTTTTTTCCACTAAGTATATGAGGGGAAATAAACATGTTTTTTGAGTGCCTTGCAATTTCGTTTGAAGGTGGGTGAGGGAGTAGTGAGGACTGTGACGTATATATTTATACGTATTTTACAAGGTAGAAGAGGTACATTTTTTTATTGTAGAAAGTAGGACGGGAACACAATGACTACTATAGGAGTTTTTTTTAATTTTAATTATAACTCAGTTGTTATTATGGTGGGTGGGGGGAGTGGTGACGACTGTGCCTCATACATTGGTGACGTATTTAGCAAAGCACAAAGAGGACTTTTTTTTGTAACCAGGACAGTCCTGTGGACCAAAAGTACTTTACTATAGCACAAGGTTTTTATTACAACCGAGTTGCTACCTATCACGAGGTCTATTTAGTAATAAACAGTAGACCTTTGGCCGGAACCAGTGCTTTCCTTTACTGTACCGAAATTTTCTTATAACCGATTACTGTTAAGCGGGGCTACTGTACTTATGTATCTATTATTATATGTTTTAATTGTTTATTATTTATGGGAAGTTTACGTGTGACAGCCTTCATGGCCTTGGTCGCCGGGGACGATTGCATTCCTAATCATAATTATTGATCTGAATTGTTAATCTCATCTCTCTCTCTCTCTATCTCCATCTCTCTCTCCTCTCTCTCTCTCTTCTCTCCATCTCTCTCTCTCTCTTTTTTTCTTCTTCTTCTTTTCCCCTCTCTCTTTCTCTCGTGCCTCCTTTTTCTCCTCTCTCTACTCTCTCTCTCTCCTGCCCCCTCTTCTTTCCTCTCCCCTCCCCGCCTCTCCCCCTCTCTTCTTTCCCCTCTCTCTCTCTCCTTTCTCTCTCCTCTCGTCTCCGCTCTCTCTTTCTTTCTCCCTCCCCCTCCCTCTCTCTCCCTCCCTCTTTCTGCTCCCTCGCCCCCCCCTCTCTCTCTCTCTGTTCCCTCTCTCTCTCTCTCTCTCCCTCTCTCACCCCCTCTCTCTTCTCATCCCACCCTCACTCTCCCCCCCTCTCTCTCTCCTTCTCTCTCTCTCTCTTCTGTCCTCCCCTCCCTTTCTCTTCTTCTCTTCCTCTCTCTCTCTCTCCCTCTCTCTGTCTCTCTCCCTCCCTACCTCTCTCTCTCTCTTCTCTCCCTCTCTCTTTCTCTCTCACCTCCTCCCTCTCTCTCTTCTCTCTCCTCATTTTCTCTCTCCTCTCTCTCTCTCTCTCCCTCCGGCAAGGATGGACTGCTGTATCGTCAAGCGACAGGCCTCTACCCAGCCTGTCCGGGTAAAGTTGTGCTAAACCTACGTCCCGTTTGTACATCATCAGTGATGTCCAACCGCGCCTCCTTTGTGCAGCATGCCAATGATGTCCACCTCCCCTCCCTTTGTGCACATGCAGTGATCCCTCCCCTCCCTTTGTGCAGCATGTAGAGGACCCCTCCCCTCCCTTTGTGCAGCATGCAATGATGTACAACCCTCCCTCCCTTTGTGCAGCCTGCAGTGACCACCTCCCCATCCTGTGTGCAGCAATGCATGATGTACAACCCCCTCCCTTTTGTGCGCAGGTAGTGACCCACCTCCCCCCCTTTGTGCGCATGCAGTGATGT
>CM065685.1:115240-142053 GCA_017654935.2 Phymorhynchus buccinoides | reverse complement strand
ATGCTGCACGAGGTAGAGTTACCATAACAACTATAACGTGCTGTGCTGCACGAGGTAGAGTTACCATAACAACTATGACGTGCTGTGCTGCACGAGGTAGAGTTACCATAGCAACAATGACGTGCTGTGCTGCACGAGGTAGAGTTACCATAACAACTATAACGTGCTGTGCTGCACGAGGTAGAGTTACCATAACAACTATAACGTGCTGTGCTGCACGAGGTAGAGTTACCATAACAACTATAACGTGCTGTGCTGCACGAGGTAGAGTTACCATAACAACTATAACGTGCTGTGCTGCACGAGGTAGAGTTACCATAACAACTATAACGTGCTATGCTGCACGAGGTAGAGTTACGATTCACAACTATAACGTGCTTGCTGCACGAGGTAGAGTTACCATAACAACTATAACGTGCTATGCTGCACGAGGTAGAGTTACCATAACAACTGTAACGTGCTATGCTGCACGAGGTAGAGTTACCATAACAACCATGTGCTGTGCTGCACGAGGTAGAGTTACCATAACAACTGTAACGTGCTATGCTGCACGAGGTAGAGTTACCATAACAACTATAACGTGCTATGCTGCACGAGGTACGAGGGAGAGTTACCATAACAACTATAACGTGCTATGCTGCACGAGGTAGAGTTACCATAACAACTATAACGTGCTATGCTGCACGAGGTAGAGTTACCATAACAACTATAACGTGCTATGCTGCACGAGGTAGAGTTACCATAACAACTATAACGTGCTATGCTGCACGAGGTAGAGTTACCATAACAACTATAACGTGCTGTGCTGCACGAGGTAGAGTTACCATAACAACTATAACGTGCTATGCTGCACGAGGTAGAGTTACCATAACAACTATAACGTGCTGTGCTGCACGAGGTAGAGTTACCATAACAACTATAACGTGCTATGCTGCACGAGGTAGAGTTACCATAACAACTATAACGTGCTATGCTGCACGAGGTAGAGTTACCATAACAACTATAACGTGCTATGCTGCACGAGGTAGAGTTACCATAACAACTATAACGTGCTGTGCTGTACGAGGTAGAGTTACCATAACAACTATAACGTGCTGTGCTGCACGAGGTAGAGTTACCATAACAACTATAACGTGCTGTGCTGCACGAGGTAGAGTTACCATAACAACTATAACGTGCTGTGCTGCACGAGGTAGAGTTACCATAACAACTATAACGTGCTATGCTGCACGAGGTAGAGTTACCATAACAACTATAACGTGCTGTGCTGCACGAGGTAGAGTTACCATAACAACTATAACGTGCTGTGCTGCACGAGGTAGAGTTACCATAACAACTATAACGTGCTGTGCTGCACGAGGTAGAGTTACCATAACAACTATAACGTGCTGTGCTGCACGAGGTAGAGTTACCATAACAACTATAACGTGCTGTGCTGTACGAGGTAGAGTTACCATAACAACTATAACGTGCTATGCTGCACGAGGTAGAGTTACCATAACAACTATAACGTGCTATGCTGCACGAGGTAGAGTTACCATAACAACTATAACGTGCTATGCTGCACGAGGTAGAGTTACCATAACAACTATAACGTGCTATGCTGCACGAGGTAGAGTTACCATAACAACTATAACGTGCTATGCTGCACGAGGTAGAGTTACCATAACAACTATAACGTGCTGTGCTGTACGAGGTAGAGTTACCATAACAACTATAACGTGCTGTGCTGCACGAGGTAGAGTTACCATAACAACTATAACGTGCTGTGCTGTACGAGGTAGAGTTACCATAACAACTATAACGTGCTGTGCTGCACGAGGTAGAGTTACCATAACAACTATAACGTGCTGTGCTGCACGAGGTAGAGTTACCATAACAACTATAACGTGCTATGCTGCACGAGGTAGAGTTACCATAACAACTATAACGTGCTATGCTGCACGAGGTAGAGTTACCATAACAACTATAACGTGCTGTGCTGCACGAGGTAGAGTTACCATAACAACTATAACGTGCTGTGCTGCACGAGGTAGAGTTACCATAACAACTATAACGTGCTGTGCTGCACGAGGTAGAGTTACCATAACAACTATAACGTGCTGTGCTGCACGAGGTAGAGTTACCATAACAACTATAACGTGCTGTGCTGTACGAGGTAGAGTTACCATAACAACTATAACGTGCTGTGCTGCACGAGGTAGAGTTACCATAACAACTATAACGTGCTGTGCTGCACGAGGTAGAGTTACCATAACAACTATAACGTGCTGTGCTGCACGAGGTAGAGTTACCATAACAACTATAACGTGCTGTGCTGCACGAGGTAGAGTTACCATAACAACTATAACGTGCTGTGCTGCACGAGGTAGAGTTACCATAACAACTATAACGTGCTGTGCTGTACGAGGTAGAGTTACCATAACAACTATAACGTGCTGTGCTGTACGAGGTAGAGTTACCATAACAACTATAACGTGCTGTGCTGTACGAGGTAGAGTTACCATAACAACTATAACGTGCTGTGCTGCACGAGGTAGAGTTACCATAACAACTATAACGTGCTGTGCTGTACGAGGTAGAGTTACCATAACAACTATAACGTGCTGTGCTGTACGAGGTAGAGTTACCATAACAACTATAACGTGCTGTGCTGCACGAGGTAGAGTTACCATAACAACTATAACGTGCTGTGCTGCACGAGGTAGAGTTACCATAACAACTATAACGTGCTGTGCTGTACGAGGTAGAGTTACCATAACAACTATAACGTGCTGTGCTGTACGAGGTAGAGTTACCATAACAACTATAACGTGCTGTGCTGTACGAGGTAGAGTTACCATAACAACTAAACGTGCTGTGCTGTACGAGGTAGAGTTACCATAACAACTATAACGTGCTGTGCTGCACGAGGTAGAGTTACCATAACAACTATAACGAGAGGTAGAGTTACCATAACAACTATAACGTGCTGTGCTGCACGAGGTAGAGTTACCATAACAACTATAACGTGCTATGCTGCACGAGGTAGTTACCATAACAACTATAACGTGCTGTGCTGCACGAGGTAGAGTTACCATAACAACTATAACGTGCTGTGCTGTACGAGGTAGAGTTACCATAACAACTATAACGTGCTGTGCTGTACGAGGTAGAGTTACCATAACAACTATAACGTGCTGTGCTGCACGAGGTAGAGTTACCATAACAACTATAACGTGCTGTGCTGCACGAGGTAGAGTTACCATAACAACTATAACGTGCTGTGCTGCACGAGGTAGAGTTACCATAACAACTATAACGTGCTGTGCTGTACGAGGTAGAGTTACCATAACAACTATAACGTGCTGTGCTGTACGAGGTAGAGTTACCATAACAACTATAACGTGCTGTGCTGTACGAGGTAGAGTTACCATAACAACTATAACGTGCTGTGCTGTACGAGGTAGAGTTACCATAACAACTATAACGTGCTGTGCTGTACGAGGTAGAGTTACCATAACAACTATAACGTGCTGTGCTGCACGAGGTAGAGTTACCATAACAACTATAACGTGCTGTGCTGCACGAGGTAGAGTTACCATAACAACTATAACGTGCTGTGCTGCACGAGGTAGAGTTACCATAACAACTATAACGTGCTGTGCTGCACGAGGTAGAGTTACCATAACAACTATAACGTGCTGTGCTGCACGAGGTAGAGTTACCATAACAACTATAACGTGCTGTGCTGTACGAGGTAGTTACCATTACATCTATAACGTGCTGTGCTGCACGAGGTAGAGTTACCATAACAACTATAACGTGCTGTGCTGCACGAGGTAGAGTTACCATAACAACTATAACGTGCTGTGCTGCACGAGGTAGAGTTACCATAACAACTATAACGTGCTGTGCTGCACGAGGTAGAGTTACCATAACAACTATAACGTGCTATGCTGCACGAGGTAGTTACCATAACAGCTATAACGTGCTGTGCTGCACGAGGTAGAGTTACCATAACAACTATGACGTGCTGTGCTGTACGAGGTAGTTACCATAAGAACTATAACGTGCTATGCTGTACGAGGTAGTTACCATTACAACTATAACGTGCTGTGCTGCACGAGGTAGAGTTACCATAACAACTATAACGTGCTGTGCTGCACGAGGTAGAGTTACCATAACAACTATAACGTGCTGTGCTGCACGAGGTAGAGTTACCATAACAACTATAACGTGCTATGCTGCACGAGGTAGAGTTACCATAACAACTGTAACGTTGTTAGGGGTGGGGGGGGGGAGGGGCGGAGGAAATATTAGCTTTTACTGTTGCTTTTGGCTGACACCGGGCTTGCATATAACAAACTGTCAGTTAGAACTATAAGTAAAATATTATTAGTCATAAAATTACTGTCGAATGAGAGCTGCTCCCTGAGCTGGAGTTAACATTTTCAGGACCACGGTTTAAAATTGAATCTTTATTATTAAAAGCTTTAAAATATGAAATAAGGTCAGTTGAAAATGAACTATTTACAAAACATATTTATTCATTAACATTCTGGTGTTTCGATAACATTTTATAAAAGTGTATGTAAGGTTGTTTATATTTTACTAAGGATGTATGCGAAAAAAAGTTTTATCTGGGCCGAATTCGGACCCGGGATATTTGGTGTGTGTGTGCAGTGTCTTATCCACTAGGCTGCTACAGCTAGCCTACGGACATTTGTGGTGAAGGTTTAGTGTTGTTTTGATAAATAAAATGTCTGGGTTTCTGTCTGACTTAGGGTGTGGTGTATTGACGCATTCATTCCGTTTGGTGTGTTTATTATGCAAGTGAGTGCGTGTGTCAGCGTGTACATAATATTCGTGAATGAAATCATATGGATTATAGTAGATAAGTGTAATTTATGAACTCCCTTGAATGTTACGTAATGAATTATCGATTATTTCCGCAACACCTCAAAAATCAAAATGTCCGTGTTCCCACGGCGGTCACTTTGAAAGAAAGACAATTTCTTTCTGCTTGTGCAAAGAAAATTAAATTACTAAGTACTCATTGAGGGTGTGAAGGAATCGTTTTGATTGCTAGCTAGGTGGAAGGATAAATCGTTCTAATCTACGGTAATTAAAAAGAGGTAACTCACCGGTAAACTGAGCGTTCACTTTGAAAGCTGTCGGCTCAGAATTTAAGCCTTCAGCACAATTTAACTGAAGGGATTGACAATCCTTTTTGTAAATCTGTTTGTCACGTACGGAACATTTCCGTTGCTCAGTTGTCTGCTGTCATCACAGCTCGACAGCTACCGATCACAAAAAAATGGCTTCGCTTTGGGCAGCGGTTTGTTTACATTTTTATAAGAAGAGTGACTTCCCGTCTTGCATATAGCATCCTCCATCAACAATTTGATGATTATGACGCTTACGACGTGGGTTTTTTCAACTAATCAGGATCTTGTATGAAGGACTTGCTGCCCGGATGATCAGCTCAATGCGGGATTGAATTGGAGGGGGCGAGTGCATGATTTGTTTTTGGGAGGCCTGGACAGGGGGTATGGAGTTGACTCCGTTGAGACAACGGAAAGGTGAGGACAGGGGGGAAGGGGGGGGGGGGGTGTGAGGAATGAGGGGGGGGGGGGGAGGGGCTCAGATCCGGGATTTGAATTCCTCCACCGAGGCTGATGATATTGCCTCAGGTGGAAGAGAGTTCCACTCACTCACAGCCCTTGTAAAGAATGAGCACTTCCTGTAATTTGTTTTACAGGCAGGAAGTAGGTAGGCCTGTGACTAGTGTGAGTGAGTCTGTCCCATCTGTCGTGATGGGGGACTGGCTGGTGTGGGGTGATGATGGCCACCTCTCCATGGTGGAACTTGAAGAAGGTGGCCAGCCTAGCGGAGCGTCGCCTGTCCTTGAGTGGAGGCCACTGCAGCTGGGTCAGCTTCCCTTTCTTAACGGTGGACTTCCGTCGATGTGAAAAGGCTGGGCTTAGCTGCACGACTCATCGGTAAACTGGGATCCTTTGCTGAATTTAGCGTTTATTCCAAGCATTGTTTTGCTTCACACGAATAATCTTATACTAACGTTTGCTTCGACGCTATAAACGTAAGTATATCGTAATGCACAATGTATCCGATCGTGTGCTTTTGAAACTTTATTTTAGTACGTTCGAAAGATGATCGTCTGCACAGGGTGATCTCATTCTCTCGCTCGCGACGTGATGTGACGTGAAAGAAGTCATTCCTACAGTGGAAATATTTTTTGCTCGATTCATAGAACATTTTTAATGCAGAAACCAATATTAAAGTAGTTATTTTCTCCAATCTGCTACACATAATTTCCACAACCAGCATTCTATCTGTGAATGCTCACTTTTTGAAAATCAATTGATTTCTGTCGAACTTTCAATCGCCTTGATTCCTGGAAGAAAGCAGTGTCGCAAACTTTTCTATGCGAGTCATGAATGAAAAGAAAAAGAACAATACTTAAAAAAACGCGCCTCCTTTTGCAAATTATTGGCAGACAACAGATCTGTACCCCAAGTTAACTATGTTTCTCCAATTCTATCAGCATTACAATGGGAATCGCTTAAATATTTGTTTTATGCACATCCCTAATTATAAGAAAACAGTTTACATGAACAAAATAAGAAGATACATGCTAATAGGTATCTACTTGCGGCGAATGCGAAAGAAACAGTAAATCAAACCATTAACAACCATCAACAAAATAGTAGAAAAGGGGAGAGGGGGGTGGGGTCTGCCATCTCATCAATCGGACCCCCCCCCCCCCTTATTTGTCTGTCATTGTAGCGAAAAATAAGCACCACAAAAGAGTCAAGAGGGACTCCGAGAAAAGAGATATAAGATATTGTGACGAAGCAGGAATGCGTGAGTGTGTGTGTGTGTGATTAAAAAAAAAGTTAATTGATGTTTTCTGAAGTGCTGTATTGAGTTCAAATATACTTTGTAATGCAAATATTTTTCCTGTATTCTTTGCTATACTAATGCTCATTTCCCCAATAGTTTGGTTAGTTCTTCTCTTTTCATCCCAGGCCCAAAAAGTACTTCAGCTACGGTTAGTTTAATGGGTTTTCAAATAATACCATAAATTAACGCACACACTATTATCAAGTGTTTATGACTTATGGTGTTGCGTTGAAAATGCGGGCATCGCATTCTGAAGTATTTGTGTTATCTGTTCTGTTTTCGATATTTGTGATCCACTGCAGCCTTAGAGGCGGAATGGCATTTCTTAATGCGTTAACAATAAAGACTACTAGATAAACCCGTGCTCCGCACGGCAGCATGACGCATCTGCGTTCATAATTGAGCGATCGAAGAAGAAGAAGAAGAACTGGTTAGATGTAAATAATGAAGAAAAGAGACCAAAAAATATGTGGTGGTGCCCCCTCCCTTCCGCCCACTCCCCTCTCCTTTAAAAAAAAAAAAGATGCCCCCCCCCCAAAAAAAAAAAAAAAAAAAAAAATTGTTGAGGGGCAGACTCGAACCCGCGACCACGGACGTATATAGAAGTGCGTGCCGCGACCTACTGATTTGCGGACGCGCCGCTTTACCTATTGAGCTATCAAGGCTTCTTCGAAAGTCGATGTAAAAAATTTGTTATAAGAGGAAGAAGGGAAAGCAGTCAAGTCGGACACCTGACGCAGCTTCATGAAAGCACAGAACAGTCTTAGGTTTTGTCGCTTTGAGAAAAGTAGGTGCCTAAATGTTGTGGACACACACACACACACACGCACGCACGCACGCACGCACGCACGCACACACGCGCGCGCACACACACACACACACACACACACACACACACACACACACACACACACACACTGTAGTAGACAGCACACATTTAATCACAGCACACACGTGATCATTGCTTGCTCGGTTTCCGGTCAATTCATGAGCTCAGATGCGTTATTACTCTGTTATGCACCTTTCAAAACAAATATGGTTAGACCAAACACAAAACTTCTAGAACGTAGAGGAACTATTAGTAAAAAAGCCCTACTCGCCTCCCTCTTCTCCTTCCTAGCCACCCCTCCCCCCCCCCCCTCTCCCTTCTTCTAACCAAAGCAACCATAGAAGTTTCTATGTGCATTGAGATAGGCCTAGATTCTGCTTTCTGTTAGCACACGCACAGTCTAAAAATGAACCGTTTTTAGCAGACGACACATTTTGCTACTTGCTAAAGACTGGGCGGAATCTCTAGAGGGACCTCTCAGCTAACAGTACTCCAACTTCCAACAGAGGAGATACAGATAGAACGCTTAACGTCACCAGTAATATAATATAGATGAGATTTACCTGCCCAAGTCCTTCCACAGGTCCCCACACGGAGAAACATGAGTTTGAAAAGGATGTCACGGCTATTCCACTGTCACGGCTATTCCGTGAAACTGTCTTTCTTGAAAATCACTCCCTCCGTTAAGCAAATTTTATGTGAAATCCCGGCTTTAAATGACGACTTGGCGAATTTCACTTGGAAGAACTGTTAAGCACCTACACGTGCCCCTATATTTCACAGTTGAAGGCAAAAATCGCCGCGACTTAGGAGAAAATAGAGATTAAAAATTCTTGTCGGCACGCATATTATAATATAGATGCTTGCACACCAGTGTATCCTAATTTTATTTCTAATTCTTCCATATTGAGTAATTTCTTTCAATTGAGTTTACTATATATTTTATGCCGTTATGAGCCCATTCGTTGTACTTTATATTGTCTTACTCTCCGCAACCCAGAAAAAAGTGTCAGAACCCTTCTTTCGTAATGTTCCTACATAACAAATACTTCAGTACAGGAGACACACATGAGGACTTGGTGGGTACTGATGTTATGTATGCTCTTGCACATTTCGCCAAGAAGAAGTGACCAGCTGAATTAAAATCTTGCGTTCATGGATTGGAAACAATGAAGCAGTTTATTCTTCAAATTCTTTATTGATCCCTTCAGTACAAGCGTCCATCCAAAAGTGAGAGGATACCTCACCCTCATTCACGCGCATCCTCTCACAAGACAGTTCACCAAACTATTCACTCACAGCATGCATAAAATCACATGCATGCACACACGCCGCACGGCTTTCTCACAATTCTCTTACAACAATATTACATCTCCCTCGTTAACAAAGAATGAGAAATGGAATACTAAGAATGCGCATTGTCAGAGGCGCATTGAAAAGTCCTTTATCATGCATGTTAGTAATTAAGTAAAGTATAACTATGTACATTACAACTTACTAACCAAAAATTAAAAAAAACTTATTTCACACTCTGCATAACCGCAGTTCATTCTGTCCCTTTCAAATTGGTTGAAATCTCACTCAGAGGCTTATTTTTCTGGCATGAAGTTCTGCATGTATTTCAGTCTCTGAGGGTTCTTGACTGTTCTCCCATATCTGGTGCGGTAGAGGTCGGTCCCACCTGTTCATCAGGCTCTGCAACAGTGCCTGCAGTGTCTGGATGTCCTTGAGGCTGTTGGTTGCGTCTGGGTTCAGGCACTTCCCTGATCTGCTGCGGTGCCAGGTTCTGGAGTTGTTGCAAGCGTTGGTCTCGATCAGGATCCAGCGCTGCCATGATCTCCTGCGATGTCCGGTTCAGGCATGTTTGCTTTCTGATGAAGTGCCGGTTCCGACGGTACAGGTTGCCATCTTCAGTTCGCAGTTGGTAGGAGCGGGGTGTCTTGACGGTTGCGGTGACTGTGGCAGGTTTCCAGCAGTCTCCAGGGAACAGCTGGACGAAGACGTCTTCTCCGGCTTTCAGGAGAGCAAGCAGGTGGCTGGAGCGGTCATAGTATTACTTCTGGCTCGCCTGACATTGCTGACGACGGGCTGTGACGACCTGGGGGTCGATGGTCCTGGGCTAGCTGACCACAGGTTGCTGGCAGGATTGAGCGCAGCTGGCGGCCCATCAGAAGCTGGGCCGGGGACGCTAGGCCATCTACTGGTGTGTTTCTGTATTCCAGGATGCTGAGAAGCGCAGAGGATTTGTCAGCTTTGGCTTTGTCCAGGATATTCTTCACCATCTGCACTGTCTTCTCTACCAGGCCGTTGGATTGCGGGTATCTCGGGCACGAGGTGACGTGTTTAAAGTCCCAGGTGGCGGAGAAACGGGTGAAGTCCTCGGATGCAAACTGTGGGCCGTTGTCGCTGACCAGGGTTTCCGGGATTCCGTGTCTGCTGAAATGGGCTGACAGCTTTCTGATGGTGGCAGCACTCGTGGTGGTGGTCATCTCATCTACTTCAGAGTAGCGACTGTATGAATCGACGGTCACCAGGTAGGTTTTGATGACCCACGTGACAAGATCTGTGGCGATGTTCTGCCAGGGTCTTGTGGAAATGTTGTGTGACAGCATTGGTTTTGGTGAGCATTTCAGCACGTAGTCCAGGCGGGATGTAGATTCCTTCTCCCTTGAAGATTACATTATCAATGGTGGACAGTTCGTCTCTAAAGCTCCTGCAGTGTTGTACGTGGCTGACGCACTCCTTGCGTGTGTTCGGCCATCCTTGGTTTATGTAAAGCTTTAGTGAGGATGTCTCTTCATCTTTTTGTGTTGCTTCTCTGATCATCTTCATCTTCTCGTCGCTGACTGGCAGGTTCTTCACGATGCAATGTATTTGGCTGTCAAGGTCTTTGATGTAGTCTTTGGGCTCTGGGGGTAGTGGTTTTCTGGACGGTGTGTCCGCAACTGGAATCTGTTTCCCAGGGACATGGACGACCCGAACACTGTACTTCTGCAGCCTGAGTAACATTCTTTGAAGTCGTGGTGGTGCTGCTGCAAGCGGTTTCTTCATTATCGTTTCCAACGGTTTGTGGTCGGATTCAACAACAACGTCTTGCTGCCCGTAGATGTATTGGTGGAATCGCTCATATCCACACAATCATGATCGCGTACAATTCTTTTTCTATTTGATGCATAGGTGACAGGTTTTTCTTCCTGGAACAATGCTGCCCCTAGTCCGTGCTTGCTGGCATCTGCTTGAAGCACAATCTTCTTGGTTGGGTCAAACAATGCCAGGATGGGTTTGCTTGCCATGATGGACTTGATTTTGTCCCATGCTGTCTGCTGTGGTGCGTCCCACCCAAACTCGTTTTCTTGTTTGAGGAGGTCTCTGAGTGGCTTCGTGATTTCAGCGAGGTGTGGAGCAAATTTGGCCAGGTATGTCACCATTCCGAGCATGGTTTCCAGCTCCTTCTTGTCCTTTGGCGTCGGCATCTCCAACACGGTTTTTATTTTGCTTGGATCCAGTTTCACCCCTTTCCGAGATCACGTGGCCAAAGTATTCGATCTCTTGGGCACCGATGGTGATTTTTTCTGGATTCAGCTTGATGAGCTTCTCGGTAGCTCTGTCCAGTGCTGCCTTCAAATTCATGTCGTGCTCTTCTTTGGTTCTGCCACTGATCAAAATGTCATCCACCAGACCAATCAGCCCTGGAACTCCCTCGAAAAGTCTCGTCTACGTTGTGTTGGAACTCGTCCTGGGTACTCACGAACCCAAACAGCATGTGAAGGAAGCGATATCTCCCGAAAGGAGAATTGAAGGTCGTCAAATAGGAGGATTCACTGGAGAGGTTCATCTGCCAATAGCCTGTCCTGGCGTCTAATTTACTGAAATACTTTGCACCTGTGATTTTGGCTATGGCGTCCTCTAGGGTGGACATTGCGTAGTTGGGTCTCTTGACAGCTCGGTTTAGGTCTCAGGGGTCCAAGCAGATACATAATTTCCCATTGGGGTTTTCAACAACTACCAGTGAATTGACCCAGTCCGTTGGTTGTTTGACTTTTGCAATCACCCCAGCCTTTTTGATTGCTTCTAGCTCGTACTTGAGTCTATCTCGTAGCGCATGAGGTATGCGTCTGGGTGGGTGGACAACAGGGGTGGCGTCTTCTTTGAGATGGATGGTCACTTATCCTTCCAGATTACCAAGGCCGTCATCGAACAGGTGGCTGTATTGCTTTAACACGGAGTCTTTGGTCATTTGGAGGCTGGTGACCTACTATCTTTGCCAGTTGCAGCTGCAATGAGGCCTAGAATCCTAGGATCGGATGTGAGTGTCTGGCTGTTTCAGCGACGTAAAACGTGCCTTGGTACTACTGCTGGTCTTTTTAGACATACTTCATGTATGTCACTCCCTTCACGTCGATGCGTTGGCCTGTATGCCCACATAGGTTTGCGTTCATAGGTTTGAGTGGTGGCCGAGTTGTCACTTGACATCTGGTTGTAGATATGGAGTGGCATCACATTTGACTGCGCGCCAGCATAAATTTTCAAGCGTAGAATGTCAACGTTGTCCATGGTTATGTTTGCGTGGCATAGTGTATTGGGCTGGTCTTTGCTGTCGGTGATGACGTCAATGTTGAGGAGAGACTCGTCGTCGTCATCATCATCCTTAAGTTCTTCCATCTGGTGGACTTTCTTACTGTTTCTTCTTGCTCTGCAAACTCTGGCAGAGTGATTTGGCTTAGAGCAGTGACTGCATCGTTTTCCATAAGCGGGGCATGCTCTTCGACCGTGCCTCTGGCCGCAGTTGTTGCAGTTAGGGCTAGGGTTAGGGTTACGTGTCGTTGCTGTGAAGCTTTTCGTCTTCTTGTTTTCTGTTTTCAGGCTGATGATTCTGCAGGCGTCCTTGGTCTTGGTATTGTGGTCAAGTCGACGCTTCTTCACGACTTCTACAGCTTCTCCTTTCAGCATTGTTGCTAGCTGCTGTTTCGTACTTTCGTGTGTCACGACCGTTTCTATGGCCATGTCCATTTTCAGCGCATCGCCGAGCTCCAATAGTTTCGTGTTTCTTGTGAAGTGATTCCGCACACAATTCGGTCCCGTACCATTTTATCTGGATCTTTATACGCAGACTTTTATGAGTGTTCTCACGTCTGTGACAAAAGTCTCGAATGGTTCTCCATTTTGTTGCTTTCTGGGCGAACAGTGTTTTTTTCTTTGGTGTTGTATATTTTTCAAAATTCTTGTATGTCACTTGAAGGTTCATCTTTTCTTCAGTGGAAAGGTCCCAGGTGTTGCAAATTTCTCTTCCTTTTTTGCCAGCCCAGATGAGGAGGTAAGCTCATTTTTCAGTGTCCGCTGATTTGTGCAGAGGGCCATCAAACATCAGCTCCGCATGTTGTTTGAACTTTCGCCATTCTTGTTGGTTTCTCGAGTCCCAGTTCATTGATGGGTGTTGAAGGTTGGATGCCATTGTTGTGGCTCTGTGGTCTTCGTTTCCTCTCTGACACCATGTAAAACCTTGCGTTCATGAATTGAAAACAACCAAGCAGTTTATTCTTCAAATTCTTTATTGATCCTTTCAGTACAAGCGCCCATCCAAAAGTGAGAGGATAGCTCACCCTCATTCACGTGCATCCTCTTGCAAGACAGTTCAACAAGCTATTCACTCACCACATGCATAAAATCACATGCATGCACACGCGCCGAACAGCTTTCTCACAATTATATTGCAACAATATTACACTGAATTAAAGGTGGCAAGAGAGAGTTTTAATGATGACTGCCATAGTTTTAGTGAAAGCATATCCTTGTTCCCAAGTAGTGGCGCACACCGCTAGTCCCACACTGTAATTTTACATCCATGATACGACTAGTCCCATTTAACGCTATTCCCACAAAATGTCTTTCTCTCTCTCTGTTTGGATCTGTCAAACCCAGATGCAACCCGTGTGCACGCATACACACACAAACACAACACACACACACACACACACACACACACACACTTACAAGCCCACCCAATACATAACTGTAGATTAGAATATTCTATAAATAGTTGACATGTTTATGTCAGATCTTGACGTCATAGAGAGCACATTGTGAATTGAGAGTGTAGAATAAAACAAGAGCCTCGTCTTTATTTTGGTGTTGCCTGACTCCTTGAGAGAATGCATGTGTGTAGCACACATGCAAAAACCACGGTGTGTGGGACTGGCGGTATGTGGGCACAATGGAATGTCACAGTTTTAACGTGAATCCATTCTCATTATGTGTAAGCCCCTATAGGCAAAGCAGGAAGCAGAAGGGCCTTGTTGCCTGACTCCTTGAGAGAATGCATGTTCTTCATGGTATCAGAAAACGGCAAGATGATTATCTCCGGAACCCCAAAGCCTGCATTGGTGCACGTAGGTAGAAACCGTTGCAATTGTTACATGAACCGATTTGACGAGGACGTTTGTTCAATTAGTTTTGTGTCCTTGCTGCCGCGACACGCAAGGAGCTGCGTCGTTTTTGTTTGAGAGTGCTGCAGTTGGTGGCACAGTGGTTAAGACTTTAAAAACAAAATTCTCTTTGAAAATGGAAGCTTTGCGCAGACCAGAACCTTTATCTTTTGAAGGCAATGTTGCTGAAAATTGGAAGAACTTCGAAGCCGAATTTGACATTTTCATACAGGCTGCTTATGGTGACAAAGATGAACGTACAAAGGCTTACATCCTACTCAATCTAGCTGGCAGAGAGGCCATTGAAAAAGAAAAGACTTTTACCTATGCTGGTGAAGTGAGAAACGCTGCTGGCAACGTTGTGCAAGCTGCTGAAAGCCGTGAAAACCTTACTTGAAAGCCAAGTTTAAAGAACTCTGCAATCCTGTCACAAATGTCATCATCGAAAGACACACATTCAACACAAGAGTTCAGCAGCCATCAGAACCTATGCAGAGCTTTCTCACACAGCAGGAGGAGTGGGACTTCATCCCACAGCAAGACATTCGCCGTCTGATCAAGTCCCATGCTGATAGTGTCCCAGGCACTTGTTGCTGTTCAAGGTAGCCACACCCTACTGATCTGACAGCCCTCACACCCACGGATAGCAACTGACTGAATGATTTGAGATACCCATGCACTCGCCATACATTCAGCTAGCACCATGTCAAATTTCAAAACGAAATTCGCATTGTGTGATTTTCTGTTAAGTTTTTAAATTAAGATGAAACTTTGACTAGGCCTACAAGTTATGCGTATCTTTTTTTTTTGGACAGTATATATTCAATTTAGTTTTGTTTTATTTTGACAAGGGAGAAACGAGACAAACATACAGTTAAAATTTATAAGTTGTGTTCATTCATTTTAATTCATAAGGGAGAGAAACATTGTGCACGATTGAGCACATATTGAAATTTCTTTTTAGTTTTAATTTTAAAGTTGCGTTTGATCACTAAGGTCATTTTTTGTTGACAAGGGAGATGTAGATTATAATCATTATATTAAAAAGGCAACTGTCCGTCCGGCCCGAAAACAGAAAACGGGCCTTATAACTCCGCCGTTTTTTCGACCGAATCGACTTCAAATTTGCTATCCAGCCCAAACGTGGCGATGGCAACGGCAACCAAGGCGGCCCATGTCATTTGCGCGGTTTGGCAAATGCGCGAAACGCGTATCCACCGGCCTCTCGGCGCCTGTAATCTCCGGTATTGCTGGACGGATTGCCTTCACATTTGGAAGGTAGAGGACCGGGGACAGTGACTATTTGTGTGCTAAACTGGAAGCGAATCGATTTATAAACGCGTGCGATATGCGCCGCTTGACCTTTTCTCAAACCGCGGCAAAACCAGACCCGACATTGACTCGAAATTTCGAACGTACATGACCAGGGATAGTGACTATCTTGGTGCAAAACTTTCAACAGCATCCATTCATAAACGCGCGCGATATGAGCCAATTTACATTTGCGCGGACCAGGCATTTCAAGCCGTCCATAACAAACAGTTTACACAGAAACAACTCAGTACTGCCTGCGCGCGGGCAACAAAAGGGTTGGCGAGTGGAGATTACTTTAGCGAGTATAATATCCCGCTATTCACCGAGTGAGAGCGGAGATTACTTTAGCGAGGGACGGGGTGGAACGGGATGAGAGAAGAAGATGGAAGGAGGGAGAGAGACAAAAGTAATAATATAATATTTCGCGGACACGGCGAAACCAGTACTCAGCGTTACCAGTACTTGGCGTTACCGGTACTAGGCGTTACCGGTACTCGGCGTTACCGGTACTCGGAGTTGCGCTAGTATTCTATGAATAGGTTGACACATGTTTTTGTCAGATATTGACGTCATAGAGAGCACATGTTCGAGAGAACACTGGCAGCCATTGTGAATTGAGAGTGCAGAATAAAACAAGAGCCTCGTCTTTATTTTGGTGTTGCCTGACTCCTTGAGAGAATGCATGTGTGTAGCACACATGCAAAAACCACGGTGTGTGGGACTGGCGGTATGTGGGCAAAATGGAATGTCACAGTTTTAACGTGAATCCATTCTCATTATGTGTAAGCCCCTATAGGCAAAGCAGGAAGCCCATAATGATGATGATGTTCTGTGCCACGAGTATCTTCAAAGCTAGAGAGAGAGAGAGAGAGAGAGAGAGGGTGGTGGTGGAGAAACCATGAGAGAGGGGACTTTTTCGCAACATATCAGTGGGTGTACTTTTCTGCCATTTAATGCCTTTGATTTGTTGATGATTTGTTTCTATATCAATACTGTTTGTGTATTTGTGTGGATGTGTATTTCGCTTGAAAAAATGTAACATGTAAATGAGTAACTGCTGATAACTCTTCTGTTAGTGATGTTCATTTTGTGCTTTTGTTACTTGTCATTAATTTTGATGATTTGTTTTTATTTCAAAACCTTACGTCATCTTCCTGTCTTGTCATTGTAAAGCGCATAGAGCATTTTCAATGGATTATTGCGCTATGCAAATAAAATCATTATTTATTAAACTGGACATCGCCCATAATGATGATGATGTTCTGTTTCAGGAGAGTCTTCACAGCTAAACTGGACATCGTCCATAATGATGATGATGTTCTGTTCCAGGAGAGTATTCACAGCTAAACTGGACATCGTCCATAATGATGATGATGTTCTGTTCCAGGAGAGTCTTCACAGATAAACTGGACATCGTCCATAATGATGATGATGTTCTGTTTCAGGAGAGTCTTCACAGCTAAACTGGACATCGTCCATAATGATGATGATGTTCTGTTCCAGGAGAGTCTTCACAGATAAACTGGACATCGTCCATAATGATGATGATGTTCTATTTCAGGAGAGTCTTCACATCTAAACTGGACATCGCCCATAATGATGATGATGTTCTGTTCCAGGAGAGTCTTCACAGCTAAACTGGACATCGTCCAGAGCGTGATGCCTAACGGTTTCTGGGGCTACTGCGGCTATCCTCGAAGCTGGGACAAGGACACTGAAGAGATCAATGACAGGTGAGTCACAAAAACACTGACATGATCAATGACAGTTAAGTAAAAAACCACTGACATGATCAATGACAGGTGAGTCACAAAAACACTGACATGATCAATGACAGTTGAGTCACAAAAACACTAACATGATTAATGACAAGTGAGTCACAAAAACACTGACATGATCAATGATAGTTGAGTCACAAAAACACTGACATGATCAATGATAAGTGAGTCACAAAAACACTGTCATGATCAATGACAAGTGAGTCACAAAATCATGGCATGATCAATAACAGTTGAGTCACAAAATCATGACATGATCAATAACAGTTGAGTCACAAAAACACTGACATGATCAATGATAAGTGAGTCACAAAAACACTGACATGATCAATGACAGGTGAGTCACAAAAACACTGACATGATCAATAACAGTTGAGTCACAAAAACACTGACATGATCAATGACAGTTGAGTCACAAAAACACTGACATGATCAATGACAGGTGAGTCAAAAAAACACTGACATGATCAATAACAGTTACACAAAAACACTGACATGATCAATGACAAGTGAGTCACAAAAACACTGACATGATCAATAACAGTTGAGTCACAAAAGCACTGACATGATCAATGACAGTTGAGTCACAAAAACACACATGATCAATGACAAGTGAGTTACAAAAACACTAACATGATCAATGACAGTTGAGTCACAAAAACACTGACATGAACAATGATAAGTGAGTCACAAAAACACTGACATGATCAATGACAAGTGAGTCACAAAATCATGACATGATCAATAACAGTTGAGTCACAAAAACACTGACATGATCAATGACAGTTGAGTCACAAAAACACTGACATGATCAATGACAAGTGAGTCACAAAAACACTGACATGATCAATGACAGGTGAGTCACAAGTACACTGACATGATCAATGATAAGTCAGTGTTGAAATTCTTTGACCCCACAAAGCCTGTGATTCTGTCAGTTGATGCATCAAAGAGTGGACTGGGTGCAGCATGTCTCCAGGACGGGGCACCCGTATCGTTTGCTTCACGAGCTTTGTCAGATGCAGAAACAAGGTATGCACAAATAGAAAAGGAGCTCCTTGCCGCCGTCTTTGCATGCCGCAAGTTTCATGACTTTGTGTATGGTCGGCAAATGACCATAGAGACTGATCACAAGCCTCTCATCAGCATCACCAAGAAGCCTCTACATGCAGCGCCAGCACGTCTACAGAGAATGCTTCTCCAGCTACAGCGACACAACCTGCAGTTTATCTATAAGAAGGGGAAAGAGCTCTATCTTGCAGATGCGCTGTCTAGAGCATACCCAGAAGAAGCACCAAAAGAAGCCGAGTTCGAGTTTGACGTCATGACTGTGCTATCCATATCACCCGCAAGAATGACAGAACTTCAACGAGAGACACTGACTGATGCCTCCATGCAAAGACTGGCGAGATACATCAAGGAAGGATGGCCTGACCATGAGCGATGCGTCCTGCCCGATTTGAAACCTTATTTCCCATTTCGAGATGAGCTGGTGATTGAGAACGATGTCATTCTGAAAGGACAAAGGGCAGTCATGCCTGCAGCTCTGAGGCAGGCATACATAGCGATCGTACACAAGGGACACATGGGCACTGAGCGCACCAGACAGCTTGCCTGTGACATGGTATTCTGCGCCAGGACTTTGAGAATGCGGTCTCTTAGTGCTCAGCTTGCAACAGCAGCAAAGTCCATCTCCAGAAACACCCCCTCATCAGCCACCCCGTTCCTGAGCTCCCCTGGTCCATCGTTGCAGCTGACATTTTCGAATGGGAAGGGCAGCAATACCTTGTTGTGGTAGATTCCTATTCTGGTTAGTTTGAGATGGACTTGCTACCTGACATATCTTCCCGCTCAGTGATCACAAAGATGCAGCGCCTGTTTGCCACACATGGCATACCAGAAAACCTGCTTACAGACAATGGCAGACAGTTTGTGAGCCGTGAGTTTGAGCAGTTTTCCCAGGAGTGGAAATTTGCTCACACCAAACGTAGCCCATGCTGGGCTTGCTCAACCTAAGAAACGCACCAAGAGATGCAATGGGACCACCAGCACAACGTCTCATGTCCAGACGTATCTGGACCACCATCCCCACATCATCACAAAATCATGACATGATCAATAACAGTTGAGACAAAAACACTGACATGATCAATGACAAGTGAGTCACAAAAACACTGACATGATCAATAACAGTTGAGTCACAAAAACACTGACATGATCAATGACAGTTGAGTCACAAAAACACACATGATCAATGACAGGTGCCCGTCACAAAAATACTGATAATAAATGCAAGGTGAGTCCCCAAAAACACTGATATAATAAATGACAGGTGTGAGTCACAAAAACACTGACATGTTGTTTGATCAATGATAAGTGAGTCACAAAACATTGACATGATCAATGACAAGTTGAGTCACAAAAACACTGACCCCCCATGATACACACAACAACCCCCCCAACAAATAACAATGTACATGATTACACACACGCACAAACGCACGCACGCACGCACGCACGCACCTCACGCAGCTCCTGAAGAAACGCACAACATGTAGTGTTTCCAGCGTAACTATATAACGACAGGATACAAGACAGGGTGTTTATGTGAGCTGAAAGAGATGGGGTTTTGTGGAGGATTTGAAAGAGCTGACAGACTGGGAATGGCGGACATTGAGAGGTAAGTTGTTCCAGAGAGAAGGGCCTTGTAAGGCAAAAGCTCGCTGACCAAAAGGATTTGGTTCTGACTGTCGGAATACGCAAGAGACGGGTATCTGCAGAAGAACGGAGCTGACGCCGGGGATGGGATGTAGGTATGAAGAATGTCTCTGAGATACTGAGGTCCTGCACCAGTGACAGAGGCAAAGCAAATGGACCCTAGTTTGTAGTCAATCCTGGATTGAATAGGTAACCAATGAAGAGAGCCTTAGAAGTGGGGAGACATGTTCCCGTCTAGACGACTTTTCAACACAAGTCTGGCAGCACTGTTTTGGTCCCTCTGTAACTTATCAATAAGATATTTTTGGAGAGCCAGCCAAGAGACTATTACAATAATCCAACCTGGACAGGACTAGCTCACAGACCAGTGTCTTTGTGGCTTCAACAGAAAGAAAATGCCGGATGGAGCTAATTTAGCGAATTTCAATGTAGGCAGCTTTGCAGACATTTGAAACGTGCTGCTTGAAAGAGAGCGTTGAATCAAAAGTGACTCCAAGGTTTCGAGGCCTGAGAAGATAAGACTGATATCATGAAGTCCCAATGATGGTGGAAGAAGGGAGGGCGGGGTGATTTTGAAACTTGGGAGGGGCAATGAGGATCAGTTCTTTCTTATCGTCAAGTCATTCAATTGTAACTTATTTTTGAAGTCATCCAGTGCTTTAAGTCAGGTGAATACAGTTCTGGATTTTACTGACCATATTAGCAACTTCAGACAAAGAGGCTGACTCGTGCAGCTGTGTGTCGTCAGCAAGATCTACGTCTGATCCCATCGTCACCTCAGAGCATCCCTATTCGTCAGCAAGATCTATGTCTGATCACATCGTCACCTCAGAGCATCCCTGTTCATCAAAAATGAAATTGCGTCTGCGCCTCGTACTGTGTCTACTCCCCGCACTCTCACAAAGAAAACCGACATCAAAGAGAAAAGTAAAAAAAAACGAATGCCCAGCAGACCTTGACGGAAGGTGATGCCCAGCAGAACTTGACGGAAGGTGACGCCCAGCAGAACTTGACGGAAGGTGACGCTCAGCAGAACTTGACGGAAGGTGACGCCCAGCAGAACTTGACAGAATGTGACGCCCAGCAGAACTTGACAGAAGGTGACGCCCAGCAGAACTTGACAGAAGGTGACGCCCAGCAGAACTTGACGGAATGTGACGCCCAGCAGAACTTGACAGAAGGTGACGCCCAGCAGAACTTGACGGAATGTGACGCCCAGCAGAACTTGACAGAATGTGACGCCCAGCAGAACTTGACAGAAGGTGACGCCCAGCAGAACTTGACAGAAGGTGACGCCCAGCAGAACTTGACGGAAGGTGACGCCCAGCAGAACTTGATGGAATGTGACGCCCAGCAGAAGCGGAAGGAAGGTGACGCCCAGCAGAACTTGACGGAATGTGACGCCCAGCAGAAGTTAAAGGGAGGCGACGCCCAGCAGAAGTTAAAGGGAGGTGACGCCCAGCAGAAGTTAAAGGGAGGTGACGCCCAGCAGAAGTTAAAGGGAGGTGACGCCCAGCAGAAGTCAAAGGGAGGCGACGCCCAGCAGAAGTTAAAGGGAGGCGACGCCCAGCAGAAGTTAAAGGGAGGCGACGCCCAGCAGAAGTTAAAGGGAGGCGACGCCCAGCAGAAGTTAAAGGGAGGCGACGCCCAGCAGAAGTCAAAGGGAGGCGACGCCCAGCAGAAGTTAAAGGGAGGCGACGCCCAGCAGAAGTTAAAGGGAGGCGACGCCCAGCAGAAGTTAAAGGGAGGCGACGCCCAACAGAAGTTAAAGGGAGGCGACGCCCAGCAGAAGTTAAAGGGAGGCGACGCCCAGCAGAAGTTAAAGGGAGGCGACGCCCAGCAGAAGTTAAAGGGAGGCGACGCCCAGCAGAAGTCAAAGGGAAGCGACGCCCAGCAGAAAGTCAAAGGGAGGCGACGCCCAGCAGAAGTTTAAAGGGAAGCGACGCCCAGCAGTTAAAGGGACGCGACGCCCAGCAGAAGTTAAAGGGAACGCGACGCCCAGCAGACGTTAAAGGGAAGCGACGCCGCCCAGCAGTTGAAAGGGACGCGACGCCCAGCAGAAGTTAAAGGGAACGCGCGACGCCCAGCAGTTAAAGGGACGCGACGCCCAGCAGGAAGTCTAAAGGGAAGCGACGCCCAGCAGAAGTTAAAGGGACGCGACGGGCCCAGCAGAAGTTAAAGGAAAGCGACGCCCAGCAGTTAAAGGGAGGCGACGCCCAAGCAGAAGTTAAAGGGAGGCGACTCCCAGCAGTTAAGTTAAAGGGAGGCGACGCCCAACAGAAGTTAAAGGGAGGCAACGCCCAACAGAAGTTAAAGGGAGGCGGTACGCCCAACAGAAGTTAAAGGGAGGCGTACTTCCCAGCAGATCAATTAGGCAGGGAGTTAAAGGGAGGCGACGCCCAACAGCAGTTAAAGGGAGGCGACGCCCAGCAGAAGTTAAAGGGAGGCGACGCCCAGCAGAAGTTAAAGGGAGGCGACGCCCAGCAGAAGTTAAAGGGAGGTGACGCCCAGCAGAAGTTAAAGGAAGGTGACGCCCAGCAGAAGTTAAAGGGAGGCGACGCCCAGCAGAAGTTAAAGGGAGGCGACGCCCAACAGAAGTTAAAGGGAGGCGACGCCCAGCAAAAACCAAAGGACCATGCCGGCTTCCGTGGTCGCTCCAGAATAGGAAAATCAAAGGAAGCAGAGGGTTTTGGTTCTGGTCCCAAACAGAGCACTCTCGCCCTCTCAAAGCAGGATCTGTGAAACGCTCCTTCTCGCCTCACAACAATGGCAACGGCAAAGAAGACCAGCTGTCTTAACGTGTCATTGGGTGTGCGACACGCGCGCGTGCGTGCCTGCGTGCGTGCTGAGTGCGTCGTCGTGTGTTGTGTGTGTGGTCGTGTGTGTGTGTGTTTTGTGTGTGTGTGTGTGTGTGTGTGTGTGTGTATGTGTGTGTGTGTGTAAACCGACTTCGGCGTCGCGTTTTTGTTGCTGCTGTGGTTTTTCATTTGTGATACAGTACACCCCGCTTATAGTAAAGTCCAGGGGAGCAAGGATTTTCCTTTACTATAACAGGTTTTTCTTATAAACGATGTTCGGATATAGTAAAGTTTTGATGGTATTTTTTATCTTATCCGATGACGTTTTTCAAAGTCAAAGCTAACGTAAAATACTAAATATAAACCCATCATCAAATCAAAATACAGCAAAACTCGGTTATAAGAAAATGGAAGGGAGATGATGTTTTTGTTTATATCCAAGTTTTCTTATATCCGAAACTCAGATATAAGAAAACATTTTTGAAGTTTTTTCCCTTGTCTCTCTACCACCAACACAAAAGTACTCATATTTTTTTCTTCTGCTCAACATTTATTTTGCACAGAATACTGAAGAAAAGTATGGAATAAAGGAACAAAAACAACTCAATTAGTCTTGCAATCAAGTGCATGTACTGTTTAGAATGTCTGTGACACAAACAGCCGGTGGTTTGATGTAAACTTTCCCTTTTGGGAACAACTTCAACTTTCTGGGAACAACCTTTCAGTTAAGGTCCAACTCGCTTTTAAAGACGCACTAACCCAACATGACTAAGTCCCTTTTTTTTTTCTGGTTAGCTGTGACCCACATACAAATTCCCCAAACTTCAAAAATTGAGGCTGCTCTTACATTTTCAATTTGGGGGCATTTGTATGGGAGTCAAACCTGGTCAAAACAAGATTTCTGTACAAGCTACAAGAGGGAAAACCCGTGAAAACCGTGAATTTGACACGTGACGTACTGGTTCTTTAAAAAAAATTTTGTCAATGTTAATTCGCATATAAGAAAATCAAACTCGCCTATAAGAAAATGAACTGCAAACCAACACCCTCGTATGAAATCATTTTCTTATATCCGAATTTACATCGCGGATGGGAGAACGAATATGCTTTCTTATAACCGGGTTTTCTTATAAAGGATTTTCGTATATCCCCCCCAGGATTGACCATACCGCATAGATAAGAAAGAAGAATTTTGGCAGGGATTTGTTTTTGCTTCATCATAAGCAGTTTTCTTATAAGCGAGTTTCTTATAAACGAATTCGATTGGCTCTGTAACCTCAACTTTATATTGTTACGATCTTAGGATTCATTTTTTTCCACTAAGTAATGAGGGGAAAGAAACATGATTTTGATTGCCTTTCAATTTCGTTGAAAGTGGGTAGAGGAAGTTATGCCCCACCCCCTTCCTCTCCTCCCCCCGAAACTTTGTGAAGGGGGGGAACATTGCCGCGAGGGGGCGTAGTGAGCCTGTGGGACGTTACATTTATTGATGACGTATCACTTTACAAAAGTCAGTGGAAGAGGACCATTTTTTTTTTTAAAATTGTAACCAAGGAGGAACCACAAAATGAACTACACTAGGAGTTTTTTTTTTTTTTTTTTTTTTGAATAAATCCAGTTGTTTATTATGGGGGGGGGGTGGGGTTGGGGGGGACGTGCGGTAGGACTGTGACGTATATACATTGATGACGTATTTACAAAGTTCAGGAAGAGGACAATTTTTTTTATTTTAACCGAGGAGCCAGTCCTGTGGGGAACTAAAAGTAACTTTATTATAGCAGGTTTTTTATTATAACCGAGGTGCTACTATCCGAGGTCTATTTAGTAATAAAACAGTAGGCCTTTGGCCGGGAACCAGTGCTTTCCATTACTGTAACCGAAATTTCTTATAACAGAGTTTACTATAAACGGGGAGTACTGTACTATATGTATATATTATTAATTGTTTTATTTGTTTATTAATTTATGGTGAAGTTTAACGTGGTGACAGCCTTGTCATGGCCTTGGTCGCCGACGATGCATTCCTAATCATAATATTGATCTGAATTGGAGTAATCTCTCTCTCGCTCTCTCTCTCCTCTTTCTCTCTCTTCTCTCTCTCTCTCTCATCTCTTTTTTTTCTTCTCTTCGTTTCCCCTCTCTCTTCTCTCTCCCTCACCTTTTTCTTCCCTCTCTCTCTCTCTCTCTCTCCCCCCTCTCTCGTTCTCTCCCTCCCCTCTCCCCTTCTCTTTCTCCCTCTCTCTCCTCCCTTTCCTCTCTCTCTCTCTCTCCCTCTATCTTTTCTTTCTCCCTCCCTCCTATTCTTCCCCTCCCTCTTTCTCTCGCCCTCCCCCCCTCTCTCTCTCTTGTCTCTCTCTCTCTCTCTCTCCTCTCTAACGCCCTCTCTCTTTCTCTCCCCCTTACCACTCTCCCCCTCTATCTCTCCTTCTCTCTCTCTCTCTCTGTCTCCCTCTCTCTTTCTCTCTCCTCTCTCTCTCTCTCCCCCCTCTCTTCTCTCTCCCTCCTACCGCTCTCTCTCTCTCTTCCCTCTCTCTTTCTCTCTCCCTCCCTCCCTCTCTCTCTCTCTCTCTATCTCTCGCTATCTCTCTCTCTCTCTCCCTCCGGCAGGATGGACTGCGTATCGTCAAGCGGACAGGCCTCTACCCCAGCTGTCCCGGGGTAAGTTGTGCTAAACTAACCGTACCGTTGTACATCATGCAGTCGATGTCCAACCCTCCCCTCCCTTTGTAGCCGCATTGCAGTGATGTTCCACCTCCCCTCCCTTGTGCAGAATTGCAGTTTGATCACCTCCCTCCTTTGTGCAGCATGAGTGACCACTCCCCTCCCTTTGGCATCATCAGTGATGTACAAACCCCCCTCCTTTGGGCAGCATGCAGTGACCACCTCCCCATCTGTGCCAGCATGCAGCTGATGTACAACCCCCTCCTTGTGCAGCATGTAGTCGACCACCACCTCCTTTGTGCAGCATGCCCCAGTGATGTACAAAAAAACCCCCTCCTTGTGCAGATGCGTGATGTACAACCCCCTCCCTTTGTGAGCATTCAGTGACCACCTCCCTCCCTTTTGCAGCATGCAGTGATCACCCCCCTCCTTTGTGCAGCATGCATGATTACCTCCCCTCCCTTTGTGCAGCATGCACTGACCACCTCCCCTCCCTTTGCTGCAGCATGCAGTGATGTCAAACTCCCTCCTTTGGCAGCCTGCCCCACTGACACCTCCCCTCCCTTGTGCAGCATTGCAAGACATTCCCCGGCCTTGGGCAGCCTGCAGTGATCACATCCCCTCCCTTTGTGCAGCATGCAGTGACCACTTCCACTCTTTTGTCAGCATGCAATGATGTCCAACCTCCCGCCTTTGTGCAGCAATGCAATGACCACTTCCCCTCACTTTGTGCAGCATGCTGTGTATCCCAACCTCCCCTCCCTTAGTCAGATGCAGTGATCACCTACCCTCCCTTTGCTGCAGCATGCAATGACCACTCCCCTACCTTTGTGCAGCATGCAATGATGTCCAGCTCCCCCGTAGGCAGCATTCCAGGATCAACTCCCCTCCTTTTGTGCAGCATGCAGGACCACTTCCCCTCCCTTTGGCAGCATGCTGTGTTGTCAACCTCCCTCCCTTAGTGCAGCATGCAGTGATCACCTTCCACTCCTTTGTGCAGGAATGCAGTGACCACTTCCCTCTTGGCAGCATGCGGACCACATCCCTCCCTTGTGCAGTCATGCAGTGTGTCACCTCATCCTCCTTTGTTTGTTTCTGCTATGTAAACAAAAACCTCTAACAAGGCTTGAAAACACAACAATATGTAAAGAGACAAACACACAATAGCACATTCTGGGATAATTACATTGTGTTCTAATGCCTTAGAAGTTAGATTGGTCGCACAACATCCACCACACAGGCGCTGCATGCACGACACGTACATTATGTGCAGGCATACACACACAGAGTAGAGATACAGAGAGAGCTAGAGAGAGAGACAGGACAGACAGACCGATAGACAGGAGACAGGACAGGCAGATAGGATGCAGGACAGCATGTGGGGCGG
>CM065685.1:81787-114740 GCA_017654935.2 Phymorhynchus buccinoides | reverse complement strand
TAACCAATTTCAGAATCAATATTATGATTAGGAATGCATCGTCGGCGACCAAGGCCATGACAAGGCTGTCACCACGTTAAACTTCACCATAAATTAATAAACAAATAAAAACAATTAATAATATATAACATAAGTACAGTTACTCCCCGCTTACAGTAAACTCGGTTATAAGAAATTTCGGTTACAGTAAAGGAAAACACTGGTTCCCGGCCAAAGGTACTACTGTTTTATTACTAAATAGACCTAGGATAGTAGCAACTCGGTTATAATAAAAAAAACCTGCTATATAGTAAAGTTTACTTTTTGGGTTCCCCACAAGGACTGGCTCCTCGGTTAAAATAAAAAAAAGGGGTCCTCTTCGTGACCTTTGTAAATACAGTTCACCAATGTATGCGTCACAGTATCTACCACCAACTCCCATCCACCCACAACCCCCATAAATAACAACTGGGATTTATAAACTTTGTTTTTTAAAATTTTAAAAACTCCTATTGTAAAAGTCAATTTGTGGTTCCTCTTCTTACAATTAAAAACAAAAAAAAAATTGTCCTCTTCATGACCTTTGTAAATACGTTCATCAATATATACGTCACAGTCTCACTACTCCCCCTCTTACCCACCTTTGTAATTATGTCATCAATGTATATGTCACGAAATTGAAAGGGGGCACTCGAAAATGAAAGTCAAAAAACATGTTTCTTTCCCCTCATTACTTAGTGGAAAAAAATGAATCCGAAAATAAAAATATATACAGCCAAATCCACTTATAAGAAACTCGCTTATAAGAAAACTCGCTTACAATGAAGCAAAAAAAAAAATTCCCTGCCGAACTTCTTCTTTCTTATCTATGATCAAAACTGGGGAACCTGGGATATAAGAAACTCGCTTATAAGAAAACTCGGTTATAAGCAAGCAATATTTTTCTCCCATCCGCAATGGAAACTTGGATATAAGAAAATTATGTCATACAAGAGAGTTGGTTTGCAGTTCATTTTCTTATAAGCGACGTTCTATTTACTTATAAGCGAATTACCATTGACAACATTTTCTTAAAGACCCACCAGATCACGAGTCAAAATCACGGGTTCCACCTGTTTTCCTTCTTATAGCTGGTACAGAAATATTGTTTTGACCAGGTTTGACTCCCATAACAAATGCCCCCAAATTGAAAATGAAGAGCAGCCTCAATTTGAAGTTGGGGAATTTTGTATGTGGGTCACAGCTACCCAGAAAAAAACAAGGGATTTAATCATGTTGGGTTCAGTGTGTCTTTAAAAGTGAGTTGGACCTGAACTGAAAGGATGTTCTGAGAAAATTGAAGTCGTTCCAAAAAGGGAAAGTTTACCTCATACCAGTTGTGTCACAGACATTCTAAACAGTACAGGCACTTGATTACAAGACTAATTGAGTTGTTTTTGTTACTTTATTCCATACTTTCCTTCAGTATTCTGTGCAAAATAAATGTTGAGCAGAAGAAAAAATATGAGTGCCTGTACTTTTGTGTTGGTGGTAGAGAGACAAAGGAAAAAAACTTCAAAATGTTTTCTTACATCTGAGTTTCGGATATAAGAAAACTCAGATTGGATAAACAAAAAATTATCTCCCTTCAATTTTCTTATAACCGAGTTTTGCTGTTTTTTTTGCTGTATTTTGATTTGATGATGGGTTTATATTTAGTATTTACGTTAGCTTTGACTTTGAAAAACGTCATCGGATAAGATAAAAAATATCATCAAAACTTTACTATATCTGAACATCGTTTATAAGAAAAACCTGTTATAGTAAAGGAAAAGCCTTGCTCCCCTGCACTTTACTATAAGCGGGGTGTACTGTATCACACAAATGAAAAACAACAGCAGCAACAAAAACACAGCGCCGAAGTCGGTTTACACACACACACATACACACACACATACACACACACACACACACACAAACACACCACACACACACACACACACAACACACGACACACGACACACACGCACGCACGCACGCACGCGCGCCGTTGGCGCGCGCAACACCCAATGACACGTTAAGACAGCTGGTCTTCTTTGCCGTTGCCATTGTTGTGAGGCGAGAAGGAGCGTTTCACAGATCCTGCTTTGAGAGGGCGAGAGTGCTCTGTTTGGGACCAGAACCAAAACCCTCTGCTTCCTTTGATTTTCCTATTCTGGAGCGACCACGGAAGCCGGCATGGTCCTTTGGTTTTTGCTGGGCGTCGCCTCCCTTTAACTTCTGCTGGGCGTCGCCTCCCTTTAACTTCTGCTGGGCGTCACCTTCCTTTAACTTCTGCTGGGCGTCACCTTCCTTTAACTTCTGCTGGGCGTCACCTCCCTTTAACTTCTGCTGGGCGTCGCCTCCCTTTAACTTCTGCTGGGCGTCGCCTCCCTTTAACTTCTGCTGGGCGTCGCCTCCCTTTAACTGCTGTTGGGCGTCGCCTCCCTTTACTTCTGCTGGGAGTCGCCTCCCTTTAACTTCTGCTGGGCGTCGCCTCCCTTTAACTTCTGCTGGGCGTCGCCTCCCTTTAACTGCTGTTGGGCGTCGCCTCCCTTTAACTTCTGCTGGGCGTCGCCTCCCTTTAACTTCTGTTGGGCGTCGCCTCCCTTTAACTGCTGGGCGTCGCTTTCCTTTAACTTCTGCTGGGCGTCGCGTCCCTTTAACTTCTGCTGGGCGTCGCTTCCCTTTAACTTCTGCTGGGCGTCGCGTCCCTTTAACTTCTGCTGGGCGTCGCCTCCCTTTAACTTCTGCTGGGCGTCGCGTCCCTTTAACTGCTGGGCGTCGCTTCCCTTTAACTTCTGCTGGGCTTCGCCTCCCTTTAACTTCTGTTGGGCGTCGCGTCCCTTTAACTGCTGGGCGTCGCTTCCCTTTAACTTCTGCTGGGCGTCGCCTCCCTTTGACTTCTGCTGGGCGTTCGCCTCCCTTTGACTTCTGTTGGGCGTCGCCTCCCTTTAACTTCTGCTGGGCTTCGCCTCCCTTTAACTTCTGCTGGGCGTCGCCTCCCTTTGACTTCTGCTGGGCGTCGCCTCCCTTTAACTTCTGCTGGGCGTCGCCTCCCTTTGACTTCTGCTGGGCGTCGCCTCCCTTTGACTTCTGCTGGGCGTCGCCTCCCTTTGACTTCTGCTGGGCGTCGCCTCCCTTTGACTTCTGCTGGGCGTCGCCTCCCTTTAACTTCTGCTGGGCGTCGCCTCCCTTTGACTTCTGCTGGGCGTCGCCTCCCTTTGACTTCTGCTGGGCGTCGCCTCCCTTTAACTTCTGCTGGGCGTCGCCTCCCTTTGACTTCTGCTGGGCGTCGCCTCCCTTTAACTTCTGCTGGGCGTCGCCTCCCTTTGACTTCTGCTGGGCGTCGCCTCCCTTTGACTTCTGCTGGGCGTCGCCTCCCTTTAACTTCTGCTGGGCGTCACATTCCGTCAAGTTCTGCTGGGCGTCACCTTCCTTCCGCTTCTGCTGGGCGTCACATTCCATCAAGTTCTGCTGGGCGTCACCTTCCTTCAGCTTCTACTGGGCGTCACCTTCCGTCAAGTTCTGCTGGGCGTCACCTTCTGTCAAGTTCTGCTGGGCGTCACATTCTGTCAAGTTCTGCTGGGCGTCACATTCCGTCAAGTTCTGCTGGGCGTCACCTTCTGTCAAGTTCTGCTGGGCGTCACATTCCGTCAAGTTCTGCTGGGCGTCACCTTCTGTCAAGTTCTGCTGGGCGTCACCTTCTGTCAAGTTCTGCTGGGCGTCACATTCCGTCAAGTTCTGCTGGGCGTCACCTTCCGTCAAGTTCTGCTGAGCGTCACCTTCCGTCAAGTTCTGCTGGGCGTCACCTTCCGTCAAGTTCTGCTGGGCATCACCTTCCGTCAAGGTCTGCTGGGCATTCGTTTTTTTTTACTTTTCTCTTTGATGTCGGTTTTCTTTGTGAGAGTGCGGGGAGTAGACACAGTACGAGGCGCAGACGCAATTTCATTTTTGATGAACAGGGATGCTCTGAGGTGACGATGTGATCAGACATAGATCTTGCTGACGAATAGGGATGCTCTGAGGTGACGATGGGATCAGACGTAGATCTTGCTGACGACACACAGCTGCACGAGTCAGCCTCTTTGTCTGAAGTTGCTAATATGGTCAGTAAAATCCAGAACTGTATTCATGACTTAAAGCACTGGATGACTTCAAATAAGTTGCAATTGAATGACGATAAGAAAGAACTGATCCTCATTGCCCCTCCAAAGTTTCAAAATCACCCCGCCCTCCCTTCTTCCACCATCATTGGGACTTCTGATATAGTCTTATCTTCTCAGGCTCGAAACCTTGGAGTCACTTTCGATTCAACGCTCTCTTTCAAGCACCACGTTTCAAACGTCTGCAAAGCTGCCTACATTGAAATTCGCAAAATTAGCTCCATCCGGCATTTTCTTTCTGTTGAAGCCACAAAGACACTGGTCTGTGAGCTAGTCCTGTCCAGGTTGGATTATTGGAATAGTCTCTTGGCTGGCTCTCCAAAATATCTTATTGATAAGTTACAGAGGGACCAAAACAGTGCTGCCAGACATGTGTTGAAGTCGTCTAGACGGGAACATGTCTCCCCACTTCTAAGGTCTCTTCATTGGTTACCTATTCAATCCAGGATTGACTACAAACTAGGGTCCATTTGCTTTGCCTCTGCCACTGGTGCAGGAACTCAGTATCTCAGAGACATTCTTCATACCTACATCCCATCCCGTCAGCTCCGCTCTTCTGCAGATGCCCGTCACATGCGCATTCCGACAGTCAGAACCAAATCCTTTGGTCAGCGAGCTTTTGCCTTACAAGGCCCTTCTATCTGGAACAACTTACCTCGCAATGTCCGCCATTCCCAGTCTGTCAGTTTTCAAATCCTCCACAAAACACCATCTCTTTCAGCCCACATAACACCCTGTCTTGTATCCTGTCGTTATATAGTTACGCTGGAAACACTACATGTTGTGCGTTTCTTCAGGAGCTGCGTGCGTGCGTGCGTGCGTGCGTGCGTGCGTGTGTTTGTGTGTGTGTGTAATCATGTCAGTGTTTTTGTGACTCACTTGTCATTGATCATGTCAATGTTTTGTGACTCACTTATCATTGATCATGTCAGTGTTTTTGTGACTCACCTGTCATTTATTATATCAGTGTTTTTGGGACTCACCTTGCATTTATTATCAGTATTTTTGTGACGCACCTGTCATTGATCATCTGCGTTTTTGTGACTTACCTGTCATTGATCATGTCAGTGTACTTGTGACTCACCTGTCATTGATCATGTCAGTGTTTTTGTGACTCACTTGTCATTGATCATGTCAGTGTTTTTGTCTCAACTGTTATTGATCATGTCATGATTTTGTGATGATGTGGGGATGGTGGTCCAGATACGTCTGGACATGAGACGTTGTGCTGGTGGTCCCATTGCATCTCTTGGTGCGTTTCTTAGGTTGAGCAAGCCCAGCATGGGCTACGTTTGGTGTGAGCAAATTTCCACTCCTGGGAAAACTGCTCAAACTCACGGCTCACAAACTGTCTGCCATTGTCTGTAAGCAGGTTTTCTGGTATGCCATGTGTGGCAAACAGGCGCTGCATCTTTGTGATCACTGAGCGGGAAGATATGTCAGGTAGCAAGTCCATCTCAAACTAACCAGAATAGGAATCTACCACAACAAGGTATTGCTGCCCTTCCCATTCGAAAATGTCAGCTGCAACGATGGACCAGGGGAGCTCAGGAACGGGGTGGCTGATGAGGGGGTGTTTCTGGAGATGGACTTTGCTGCTGTTGCAAGCTGAGCACTAAGAGACCGCATTCTCAAAGTCCTGGCGCAGAATACCATGTCACAGGCAAGCTGTCTGGTGCGCTCAGTGCCCATGTGTCCCTTGTGTACGATCGCTATGTATGCCTGCCTCAGAGCTGCAGGCATGACTGCCCTTTGTCCTTTCAGAATGACATCGTTCTCAATCACCAGCTCATCTCGAAATGGGAAATAAGGTTTCAAATCGGGCAGGACGCATCGCTCATGGTCAGGCCATCCTTCCTTGATGTATCTCGCCAGTCTTTGCATGGAGGCATCAGTCAGTGTCTCTCGTTGAAGTTCTGTCATTCTTGCGGGTGATATGGATAGCACAGTCATGACGTCAAACTCGAACTCGGCTTCTTTTGGTGCTTCTTCTGGGTATGCTCTAGACAGCGCATCTGCAAGATAGAGCTCTTTCCCCTTCTTATAGATAAACTGCAGGTTGTGTCGCTGTAGCTGGAGAAGCATTCTCTGTAGACGTGCTGGCGCTGCATGTAGAGGCTTCTTGGTGATGCTGATGAGAGGCTTGTGATCAGTCTCTATGGTCATTTGCCGACCATACACAAAGTCATGAAACTTGCGGCATGCAAAGACGGCGGCAAGGAGCTCCTTTTCTATTTGTGCATACCTTGTTTCTGCATCTGACAAAGCTCGTGAAGCAAACGATACGGGTGCCCCGTCCTGGAGACATGCTGCACCCAGTCCACTCTTTGATGCATCAACTGACAGAATCACAGGCTTTGTGGGGTCAAAGAATTTCAACACTGACTTATCATTGATCATGTCAGTGTACTTGTGACTCACCTGTCATTGATCATGTCAGTGTTTTTGTGACTCACTTGTCATTGATCATGTCAGTGTTTTTGTCTCAACTGTTATTGATCATGTCATGATTTTGTGACTCAACTGTTATTGATCATGTCATGATTTTGTGACTCACTTGTCATTGATCATGTCAGTGTTTTTGTGACTCACTTATCATTGTTCATGTCAGTGTTTTTGTGACTCAACTGTCATTGATCATGTTAGTGTTTTTGTAACTCACTTGTCATTGATCATGTGTGTTTTTGTGACTCAACTGTCATTGATCATGTCAGTGCTTTTGTGACTCAACTGTTATTGATCATGTCAGTGTTTTTGTGACTCAACTGTCATTGATCATGTCAGTGTTTTTGTGTAACTGTTATTGATCATGTCAGTGTTTTTTTGACTCACCTGTCATTGATCATGTCATGTTTTTGTGACTCACTTATCATTGTTCATGTCAGTGTTTTTGTGACTCAACTGTTATTGATCATGTCAGTGTTTTTGTGACTCAACTGTTATTGATCATGTCAGTGTTTTTGTGACTCACTTGTCATTGATCATGTCAGTGTTTTTGTGACTCAACTGTTATTGATCATGTCAGTGTTTTTGTGACTCACTTGTCATTGATCATGTCAGTGTTTTTGTGACTAACTTGTTATTGATCATGTCAGTGTTTTTGTGACTCACTTGTCATTGATCATGTCAGTGTTTTTGTGACTCACTTGTTATTGATCATGTCAGTGTTTTTGTGACTCACTTGTCATTGATCATGTCAGTGTTTTTGTGACTCAACTGTTATTGATCATGTCAGTGTTTTTGTGACTCACTTGTCATTGATCATGTCAGTGGTTTTTTACTTACGTGTTATTGATCAGGTCAGTGTTTTTGTGACTCACCTGTCATTGATCTCTTCAGTGTCCTTGTCCCAGCTTCGAGGATAGCCGCAGTAGCCCCAGAAACCGTTAGGCATCACGCTCTGGACGATGTCCAGTTTAGCTGTGAAGACTCTCCTGGAACAGAACATCATCATCATTATGGGCGATGTCCAGTTTAGATGTGAAGACTCTCCTGAAATAGAACATCATCATCATTATGGACGATGTCCAGTTTATCTGTGAAGACTCTCCTGGAACAGAACATCATCATCATTATGGGCGATGTCCAGTTTAGATGTGAAGACTCTCCTGAAATAGAACATCATCATCATTATGGACGATGTCCAGTTTAGCTGTGAATACTCTCCTGGAACAGAACATCATCATCATTATGGACGATGTCCAGTTTATCTGTGAAGACTCTCCTGGAACAGAACATCATCATCATTATGGACGATGTCCAGTTTATCTGTGAAGACTCTCCTGGAACAGAACATCATCATCATTATGGGCGATGTCCAGTTTAATAAATAATGATTTTATTTGCATAGCGCAATAATCCATTGAAAATGCCCTATGCGCTTTACAAAGACAAGAAAAGAAGATGACGTAAGGTATTGAAATAAAAACAAATCATCAACATTTATGACAAGTAACAAAAGCACAAAATGAACATCACTAACAGAAGAGTTATCAGCAGTTACTCATTTTACATGTTACGATTGTTTCAGCGAATCAACATCGCACGACAAATATACACAAAAAGTATTGATATAAAAACAAATCATCAACAAATCAAAGGCATTAAATGGCAGAAAAGTACACCCACTGATATGTTGCGAAAAAGTCCCCTCTCCCATGGTTTTCTCTCTCTCTCCCTACCACCCTCTCTCTCTCTCTCTCTCTCTCTCTAGCTTTGAAGATACTCGTGGCACAGAACATCATCATCATTATGGGCTTCCTGCTTTGCCTATAGGGGCTTACACATAATGAGAATGGATTCACGTTAAAACTGTGACATTCCATTTTGCCCACATACCGCCAGTCCCACACACCGTGGTTTTTGCATGTGTGCTACACACATGCATTCTCTCAAGGAGTCAGGCAACACCAAAATAAAGACGAGGCTCTTGTTTTATTCTGCATTCTCAATTCACAATGGCTGCCAGTGTTCTCTCGAACATGTTGCTCTCTATGACGTCAATAATCTGACCAAAAACATGTGTCAACCTATTCATAGAATACTAGCGCAACTCCGAGTACCGTTAACGCCTAGTACCGGTAACGCCTAGTACTGGTAACGCCAAGTACCGGTAACGCTGAGTACCGGTTTCGCCGGTGTCCGCGAAATATTATATTATTACTTTTGTCTCTCCCTCTCCCTCCTTCCATCTTCTTCTCTCATCCCGTTCCACCCCGTCCCTCGCTACTCTCTCAATCTCTCTCTCTCTAAAGTAACCTCCGCTCTCACTCGGTGAATAGCGGGATATTATACCTCGCTAAAGTAATCTCCACTCTCCAACCCTTTTGTTGCCCGCGCGCGCACGCAGTACTGAGTTGTTTCTGTGTAAACTGTTTGTTGTGGACGGCTTGAAATGCCAGGTCTGCGCAAATGTAAATTGGCTCATATCGCGCGCTTTTATGAATGGATGCTGTTGAAAGTTTTGCACAAAGACAGTCACTATTGCTGGTCATGCATGTTCCTAATCTCGAGTCTATGTCGGGTCTGGTTTTGCCGCGGTTTGAGAAAAGGTCAAGCGGCGCATATCGCACGCGTTTATATATCGATTCGCTTCCAGTTTGGCACACAGATAGTCACTGTCCCCGTTCATCTACCTTCCAAATGTGAAGGCAATCAGTCCAGCAACACCGGAGATACGGGCGCCGAGAGCCCGGTGGATACGCGTTTTGCGCATTTGCCAAACCGCGCAAATGCCACAGCCGCCTTGGTTGCCGTTGCCACGTTTGGGCTGATAGCAAATTTGAAGCGATTCGGTCGAAAAACGGCGGAGTTATAAGGCCCGTTCTGTGTTTCGGACGGACGGACAGTTGCCTTTTAATATAATGATTATAATCTACATCTCCCTTGTCAACAAAAAATGACCTTAGTGATCAAACGCAACTTTAAAATTAAAACTAAAAAGAAATTTCAATATGTGCTCAATCGTGCACAATGTTTCTCTTCTTTTCTCATCATTCTCCCTCGATCGCCTTATGAATTAAAATGAATGAACACAACTTATAAATTTTAACTGTAATGTTTTGTCTCGTTCTTCTCCCTTGTCAAAATAAAACAAAACTAAATTGAATAAATATACTGTCCAAAAAAAGATACGCATAACTTGTAGGCCTAGTCAAAGTTTCATCTTAATTTGAAAACATTAACAGAAAATCACACAATGCGAATTTCGTTTTGAAATTTGACATGGTGCTAGCTGAATGTATGGCGAGTGCATGGGTATCTCAAATCATTCAGTCAGTTGCTATCCTTGGGTGTGGGGGCTGTCAGAACAGTAGGGAGTGACCGCCTTGAACATCAACAAGTGCCTGGGACACTATCGGCATGGGACTTGATCAGACGGCGAATGTCTTGCTGTGGGATGAAGTCCCACTCCTCCTGCTGTGTGAGAAAGCTCTGCATAGGTTCTGATGGCTGCTGAACTCTTGTGTTGAATGTGTGTCTTTCGATGATGACATTTGTGACAGGATTGCAGAGTTCTTTAAACTTGGCTTTCAAGTAAGGTTTTCACGGCTTTCAGCAGCTTGCACAACGTTGCCAGCAGCGTTTCTCACTTCACCAGCATAGGTAAAAGTCTTTTCTTTTTCAATGGCCTCTCTGCCAGCTAGATTGAGTAGGATGTAAGCCTTTGTACGTTCATCTTTGTCACCATAAGCAGCCTGTATGAAAATGTCAAATTCGGCTTCGAAGTTCTTCCAATTTTCAGCAACATTGCCTTCAAAAGATAAAGGTTCTGGTCTGCGCAAAGCTTCCATTTTCAAAGAGAATTTTGTTTTTAAAGTCTTAACCACTGTGCCACCAACTGCAGCACTCTCAAACAAAAACGACGCAGCTCCTTGCGTGTCGCGGCAGCAAGGACACAAAACTAATTGAACAAACGTCCTCGTCAAATCGGTTCATCTAACAATTGCAACGGTTTCTACCTACGTGCACCAATGCAGGCTTTGGGGTTCCGGAGATAATCATCTTGCCGTTTTCTGATACCATGAAGAACATGCATTCTCTCAAGGAGTCAGGCAACAAGGCCCTTCTGCTTCCTGCTTTGCCTATAGGGGCTTACACATAATGAGAATGGATTCACGTTAAAACTGTGACATTCCATTGTGCCCACATACCGCCAGTCCCACACACCGTGGTTTTTGCATGTGTGCTACACACATGCATTCTCTCAAGGAGTCAGGCAACACCAAAATAAAGACGAGGCTCTTGTTTTATTCTACACTCTCAATTCACAATGTGCTCTCTATGACGTCAAGATCTGACATAAACATGTCAACTATTTATAGAATATTCTAATCTACAGTTATGTATTGGGTGGGCTTGTAAGTGTGTGTGTGTGTGTGTGTGTGTTTGTGTGTGTGTGTGTGTTTGTGTATGTGTGCAACCGTGCAACGGGGGTGCATTTATCTTGGGTTTGACAGATCCAAACAGAGAGAGAGAAAGACATTTTGTGGGAATAGCGTTAAATGGGACTAGTCGTATCATGGATGTAAAATTACAGTGTGGGACTAGCGGTGTGCGCCACTACTTGGGAACAAGGATATGCTTTCACTAAAACTATGGCAGTCATCATTAAAACTCTCTCTTGCCACCTTTAATTCAGTGTAATATTGTTGCAATATAATTGTGAGAAAGCTGTTCGGCGCGTGTGCATGCATGTGATTTTATGCATGTGGTGAGTGAATAGCTTGTTGAACTGTCTTGCAAGAGGATGCACGTGAATGAGGGTGAGCTATCCTCTCACTTTTGGATGGGCGCTTGTACTGAAAGGATCAATAAAGAATTTGAAGAATAAACTGCTTGGTTGTTTTCAACCCATGAACGCAAGATTTTACAGTGTGTCAGAGAGGAGACGAAGACCACAGAGCCACAACAATGGCATCCAACCTTCAACACCCATCAATGAACTGGGATTCGAGAAACCTACAAGAAGAATGGCGAAAGTTCAAACAACATGCGGAGCTGATGTTTGATGGCCCTCTGCACAAATCAGCGGACACTGAAAAATGAGCTTACCTCCTCATCTGGGCTGGCAAAAAAGGAAGAGAAATTTGCAACACCTGGGACCTTTCCACTGAAGAAAAGATGAACCTTCAAGTGACATACAAGAATTTTGAAAAATATACAACACCAAAGAAAAAAACACTGTTCGCCCAGAAAGCAACAAAATGGAGAACCATTCGAGACTTTTGTCACAGACGTGAGAACACTCATAAAAGTCTGCGTATAAAGATCCAGATAAAATGGTACGGGACCGAATTGTGTGCGGAATCACTTCACAAGAAACACGAAACTATTGGAGCTCGGCGATGCGCTGAAAATGGACATGGCCATAGAAACGGTCGTGACACACGAAAGTACGAAACAGCAGCTAGCAACAATGCTGAAAGGAGAAGCTGTAGAAGTCGTGAAGAAGCGTCGACTTGACCACAATACCAAGACCAAGGACGCCTGCAGAATCATCAGCCTGAAAACAGAAAACAAGAAGACGAAAAGCTTCACAGCAACGACACGTAACCCTAACCCTAGCCCTAACTGCAACAACTGCGGCCGAAAGAGGCACGGTCGAAAGGAGCATGCCCCCGCTTATGAAAAACGATGCAAAAAGGTCACTCTGCTCTAAGCCAAATCACTCTGCCAAGAGTTTGCAGAGCAGAAGAAACAGTAAGAAGTCCACCACATGAAGAACTTAATGGCTGATGATGACGACGACGAGTCTCTTCTTCCCTCGAACATTGACGTCATCACCGACAGCAAAGACCAGCCCAATACACTATGCCACGCAAACATAACCATGGACAACGTTTGACATTCTACTCTTGTAAAAATTTATTCTGGCGAGCAGCAAATGTGATGCCACTCCATATCTACCCAGATGTTGACAACTCGGCCACCACTCAAACCTATGAACCCAAAACCTATGGGCATACGGCCAACGCCTCCGTGAAGGAGTGACATACATGAATATGTCTAAAAGACCATCATAGTACAAGCACGTTTTTTACGGTCGCTGAAACAGCCAGACACTCCATCCGACTCACTAGGATTCTAGGCCGCATTGCAGCTGCAACTGGCAAAGAAGTAGGTCACCAGCCTCCAATGACCAAGACTTCCGTGTTAAAGCAATACAAGCCACCTTTCGATGACGGCCTTGGTATCTGGAAGATACGTGACGCTACCACTCTCAAAAGAAGACGCACCCCTGTTGCACCAACCCCGGACGCATACCTCTGCGCTACGAGATAGACTCAAGGTACGAGCTAGAGCAATCAAAAGGCTGGGGTGATTGCAAAAGTCAACAACCAACGACTGGGTCAATTTCACTTGTAGTTTGTTGAAAACCCAATGGGAATTATGTATCTGCTTGCCCCTGATACCTAAACCGAGCTGTCAAAGCCCACCATAACGCAATGTCCACCCTAGAGCGCCATAGCCCAATCACAGGTGCAAAGTATTTCAGTAAATTAGACGCCAGGACAGGCTATTGGCGATGAACCTCTCCGTGATCCTCCTATTACGACCTTCAATTCTCCTTTCGGAGATATCGCTTCCTTCACATGCTGTTGTTGTGAGTACCAGGACGGTTTCCACACAACGTAACGAGACTTTTCGGGAGTTCCAGGGCTGATTTGGGCTGGTGTATGACTTTTGATCAGTGGCATAACCAAAGAAGAGCCGACTAATTTGAAGTCGCACTGGACAGAGCTACGAGAAGCTCGCAAGCTGAATCCAGAAAATCACCATCTGGTGCCAGAGATCGATACTGTGGCCACGTGTCTCGAAGTGGTGAACCTGGACCAATCCAATAAAACGTGTGGGATGCCGACGCAAAGACATAGGAGCTGGAACCATGCTCGTATATGGTGACATCCCTGGCCAATTGCTCCACCAATCGCTGAAAATCACGAAGCCACTCAGAGACCTCCTCAAACGAGAAACGAGTTTGGTGGGACGCCACACAGCTAGACCGCAATGGGACAATCAAGTCCATCATGGGAAAAAAAAAAAAAAACACAAACCCATCCTGGCATTGTTTGCCACCAGAAGATTGTGCTTCAGCCGATGCAGCAAGCCGGACTCAGGGCAGCATTGTTCAGGAGATAAAAACCTGTCACCTATGCTCAAATAGAAAAAGAATTGTACCGATCATGATTTTTGTGGATAGATCGATTCCACCATACATCTACGGGGCAGCAAGACGTTGTTCGTTGAGTCCGACCACAACCGTTGGACATAATGAGAACCGCTTGCAGCAGCACCACCCATACTTCAAAGAATGGTTCTCATGCTGCGAGTACAGTGTTCGGTCGCCCTAGTCCCTGGAAACAGATCCAGTTGCGAACCCTGTCCAGAAATACCACTACCCCCATAGCCCCAAGACTACTCAAACCTTGACAGCCAATACATTGCACGTGAAGACCTGCCAGTCCAGCGAAGCAAGATGAAGATGATCAGAAGCAACACAAAGATGAAGAGACATCCTCACTAAAAGCTTTACATACCGGATGCCGAACACACTCAAGGAGTTCCCGGGGGGGGTCGCCACGGACACACTGCATGAGCTTAGAAGAAGCTGGTCCACCATTGATAATGTATCTTCAAGGAGAAGGAATCTACATCCGCCTGGACTACGTGCTGAAATGCTCACCAAAACCATGCTGTACACCACATTTCAACAGACCCTGGGCAGAACATCGCCACATTCTTGTCACGGTGGGTCATCAAAAACCTACCTGGTGACCTCGATTCATCGATCGCTACTCTGAAGTAGATGAGATTACCACCACCACGATGCTGCACCATCAGAAGCTGTCACCCATTTCAGCAACACGGAATACGGGACCCTGGATCGCGACAACGGCCCCAGTTTGCATCCGAGTACTTCACCCGTTTCTTCTCTTTCTCTCCATCCACCTGGGACTTTAAACCGTCACCTCGTGCCTTGATCGAGATACCCGAATCCAACGGCCTGGTAGAGAATAACGTGAGATGGTGAAGAATATCCGGGACAAAAGCCAAGCTGAACAAATCCTCTGCTCTTCTCAGCTCCTGGCAATACAGAAACACACACAGTAGATTGCCTAGCGTCCCGGCCCAGCTTTCTGATGGGCCGCCAGCTGCGCTCAAATCCTGCCGCAACCTTTCACGCTAGCCCGGCATACCGCCCAGTCGTCACAGCCCGTCGTCGCATGTCAGCGGCCAGAAGTATCTATGACCGCTCCAGCCACCTGGCTTTGCTCTCCTGAAAGCCGAGAAGAACGTCTTCGTGCCCGCTGTTTCCCTGTAGACTGCTGGAAACCTGCCACAGTCACCGCAACCGTCAAGACCCCCCTCCTACCAACTGCGACTGAGATGGCAACCTTACAGTCGGAGCCGCACTTCATCAGAAAGCAAACTGCCTGAACCGACATCGCGGAGATCATGGCAGCGCTGGATCTGATCTAGACCAACGCTGCACACAACTCCCAAACCTGTCACCGCGCAGATCGGGAAGTGCCTGAACCCATACGCAACCACAGCCTCAAGGACATCCATCACTGCAGAGCACTGTTGCAGAGCCTGATGACAGGTCGACCGAACCTCTACGCACCAGATTGGTAGAACAGTCAAAACCCTCGAGACTGAAAACATGCAGACTTCATGCCAAGAAAATAGCCTCTGGAGTGAAGATTTCAACCCAATTTGACAAGGGACAGTAATGACGCTGCGGTTATGCAGAGTGTGAATAAGTTTTTTTTTTCTTTTTGGTTGTACTTTATATATGTACTAGTTTACTACTTTTACTTATTACTAACATGCTGATAAAGGCTTTCATGCGCCTCTGACACTGCTCATTCTTAATCTTCCATTTCTCATTTCTTTGTACGAGGAGATGTATATTGTTTGTAAGATGAATTGTGAGAAAGCCGTGCGGACGTGTGTTCCTCTATGTGATTTTGATGCGATGCTGTTATATAGTTTGTGACTGTCCTTGGTAAGGATGCGCGTGATGAGGGTGAGGTATCCCTCACTTTTTGGATGGACGCTATGTACTGAAGATCATAAAGAATTTGAGATAAACCTGCTTCATTTAGTTGCCAATCCTGACGCACAAGATTTTATTCAGCTGTCACCTCTTCTGGCGAATTTTGCAAAGAAGCATACAAACTCAGTACCCACGCAGTCCTCTGTGTGTCTCCTGTACTGAAGTGTGGTTATGTAGGAACATTACGAAGAATGGTCTGACAACTTTTTCTGGGTTGCGGAATTAAGACAATATAAATACAACGATGGGCTCATAACGCATAATATATAGTAAACTCAATTGAAAAAGAATTCTCATAGGGAAGAATTAGGAATAAAATTAGGATACACGGGTGTCAAGCATCTATCTATAATATGGTCGTGCCGATAGATTTTTAATCTCTATTTCCCTAAGTCGCGGCGATTTTGCCTTCACTGTAATATAGGTGCCTTGTAGGTGGCTTAACAGTTCTTACCAAGTGAATTCGCCAAATTCGTCATTTAAAGCCGGGATTTCACATAAAATTGCTTACGGATGGAGTGATCTTAAGAAAGACAGTTTCACCCCGGAATGCCGTGACAGTGAATAGCCGTGACATCCTTTTTTCAACTCCATGTTTCTCCGTGTGGGACCGTGAGGATTGGCAGGTAATCTCGCTATATTATTACTGTGACGATTTACGTTCTAGATCTGTTCTCCTCTGTTGAAGTTGGAGTACTGTTTACTGAGAGGTCCCTCTAGAGATTCCTGCCCCAGTCTTTAGCAGTAGCAAAAATGTGTCGTCTGCTAAAACGGTTCATTTTAGACTTTGCGTGTGCTAACGAAAGCCGAATTCTAGCCTATCTCAATGCACGTAGGAACTTCTATGGTTGCTTGGTTAGAAGAAGGGAGGGGGGGTGGGGGATGGGGGGGGAGGGGTGGGCTAGGGAAGGAAAGAGGGAGCGAGTATGGCTTTTTTACTATAGTTCCTCTAACGTTCTAGCTTTTTGTGTTGGTCTAACCATTTTGTTTTGAAAGGTGCATACATAGTATACGCATCTGAGCTCATGAATTTACCGTAAACCGAGCAGCAATGATCACGTGTGTGATGTGATTAATTGTGCTGTCTACTACAGTGTGTTTGTTTCGTGTGTGGTGTGTGTGTGTGATGTGCGTGTGCGTGGCGCGCGCGCGTGTGCCGTGCGTGCGGCGTGCGTGCGTGCGTGTGGTGATGTGTGTGTGTCCACACATTATAGGCACCTACTTTCTCAAAGCGACAAACCTAATACTGTCTGTGCTTTCATGAAGCTGCGTCGGTGTCCGACTTGACTGCCCTTTCCTTCTTCCCTCTTCTAACAATTTTTACAACGACTTTCGAGAAGCCTTGATAGCTCAATAGGTAAAGCGGCGGCGTCCGCAAATCAGTAGGTCGCGGCAATCACGTTCTATATACGTCCGTGGTCGGGTTCGAGTCTTCCCTCAACAATTTTTTTTTTTTTTTTTTTTTTGGGTGGTGCATCTTTTTTTTTTTTAAAAGGATAGGGGAGTGGGCTGAAGTAGTGGGCACACCACATATTTTTTGGTCATCCTTTTCCTTCTTATTTCATCTGAACCATTTCTTCTTCTTCTTCTTCGCTCGCTCAATTAATGAACGCAGATGCGTCATGCTGCCGTGCGGATCACGTTTATCTAGTATTCCTTTATTTTAACCGCATAAGAATGCCATTTCCGCCTCTAAGGCTGCAGTGGATCACAAAGATCGAAACGAACAATAACACAATACTTTCAGAATGCGATGCCCGCAATTTTCACGCAACCCCATAAAGTACATAACCTTGAAAATAGTATTGTGCGTTAATTTATGGTATTATTGTTGAAAACTCCATTAAACCCTACCGTAGCTGAAGTACTTTTTGGGCCTGGGATGGAAGAGATACTAACCAAACTCTTGGGGAAATGAGCTTATTATAAGCAAAGAATACAAGGGAAAAATATTTGCATTGCAAAAGTATATTTAACTCAATACGCACTTCAGAAAACATCAATTAACTTTTTTTTTTAATCACACCACACACACTCACGCATTCCTCTTCTTCACACATATCTTCTATCTCTTTTCTCGGAGTCCCTCTTGAACTCTTTTTGTGGTGCTTATTTTTCGCTACCTGACAGACAAAATAAGGGGGGTGGGGGGGTCCGATTGATGAGATGGCAGACCCCACCCCCCTCTCCCCTTTTCTACTATTTTGTTCATGGTTGTTAATGGTTTGATTTACTGTTTTCTTTCGCATATCGCCGCAAGTAGATACCTATTAGCATGTATCTTCTTATTTTGTTTCTATGTAACTGTTTTCTTATAATTAAGGGATGTGCATAAACAATACTTTTAAGCGATTCCCATTGTAATGCTGATAGAAATTGGAGAAACATAGTAACTTGGGTACGATCTGTTGGTCTGCGCAACTAATTTGCAAAAGGAGAGCGCGTTTTTTTAAGTATTGTTTCGTTTCTTTTCATGCATGACTCGCATAGAAAGTTTGCGACACTGCTTTCTTCCAGGAATCAGCGATTGAAAGTTCGCAGATCATTGATTTTCAAAGTCAGCATGTCACAGATAGAATGCTGGTTGTTGGAAATTATGTGGGTAGCATATTCGGAGAACTAGCTACTTTATATGGTTTCTGCATTAAAAATGTTCCTATGAATCAGCAAAAAATATTTCCACTGTAGGAATGACTTTATTTGACACTCACCATCACGCGTCGCGAGCTAGAGATGATATCACCCTTCAGACGTCATTTTCGACGTACTAAATAAAGTTTCAAAAGCCCGTCGATACATATTTGCATTACTATTACTTACGTTTATAGCGTCGAAGCAACACGTTAGTATATATTATTCGTGTGAGCAAACAATGCTTGGATAACGCTAAATTCCAGCAAAGGACCATTTACCGATAGGTCGTGCGCTAAGCCAGCCTTTTCAGCATCGACGGAAGTCCACCGTTAGAAAGGAATCTTACCGCTGCAGGTGGCCTCCACTCAGGACAGGCGACGCTCCGCTAGGCTGGCCACCTTCTTCAAGTTACCAACCATGGAGAGGTGCCCATCATCACCCCACACCATCCAGTCCCCCATCAGGGCGACAGATGGGACATAGACTCACTACACTAGTCCGGCCACCTACTGTCTGCCTGTAAAACATTACAGGAAGGCTCATGTCTTTACAAGGGATGTGAGTGGTGGACTCTCTCCCACCTGAGGCAATATCATCAGCCTCGGTGGAGGAATTCAAATCCCGGATCCTGATCCCTCCCCCCCCTCATTCCTCCACAACCCCCCACCTTCCCCCTGTCCTCACCCTTCCGTTGTCCTCTAACGGAGTCACTCGTACCCCCCTGTTCCAGGCCTCCCAAAAACAAATCTGCATCTCGCCCCCTCCTTCAATCCCGCATTGAGCCTGATCATCCGGGCAGCAAGTCCTTTCATCACAATCTGTATTCAGTTGAAATAACCCACTCGTAAGCGTCTGATCTCAATTGTTTATGCATGGATGCTATATGCAAGCCGGTAATCACTCTTCTTATAAAAATTAACAAAACCGCTGCCCAAAGCGAAGCCATTTTTTTTGTGATCGGTAGTGGTCCGAGCTGTTATGACAGAAGACAACTGAGCAAACGGAAATGTTCGTACGTGACAAACAGATTACAAAAGGATTTGTCATCCTTCAGTTTAAATTGTGCTGAAGCTTAATTTCTGAGCCGCAGCTTTAACAAAGTGACGCTCAGTTTATACCGTGAGTTCCTCTTTTATTACCGTAGATTAGAACGAGTTTATCTTCCACCTAGCTAGCAATCAAAACGATTCCTTCACACCCTCAATGAGTACTTTAGTAATTTAATTATTTTTGCAAAAAGCATGCAAAAATTGTCCTTCGTTCCAAGTGACCGCCGTGGGAACACGGACATTTGGATTTTTGAGGTGTTGCGGAAATAATCGATAAAATTCATTATCGTAACTATTCAGGGATTTCATAAATTACACCTTATCTACTATAATCCTAATGAATTTCATTCCGAATATTATGTACACGATGACACACGCACTTCACTTGCATCATAAACACCCACGGAATGATGCTCAATACACCACAACCCTAAGTTCAGACAGAAACCAGACATTTATTTACAAACCAACACTAAACCTTCAACCACAAATGTCCGTAGGCTAAGCTGTAGGCAGCCTAGTGGAAAAGACACTGCCACTACACACCAATGATCCCGGTCCGATTCGCCCAGATAAAACTTTATTTTCGCATACATCCTTAGTAAAATATAAACAACCTTACATACACTTTCATAATATGTTATCGAAACACCAGAATTTTAATGATAATATTTTTGTATATAGTGTCTTTTCAAATGACGCTTATTTCTATTTAAACGCTTTAATAATAAGATTCAATTTTTAAACCGGTGTCCTGAAAATGTTACCTCCAGCTCGGGAGCAGCTCTCATTCGACAGTAATTTTATGCTAATAATATTTTACTTATAGTTTTCTAACTGCAGTTTGTTATTGCAACGCCGTGTCCCGCCAAAGAACGTAAAGACTATATTTCCCCGCCCCTCCCCCACCCCACCCAACAACGTTTGACAGTTGTATGGTAACTCTACCTCGTGCAGTCATAGCACGTTATGTTGTTTATGGTAACTCTACCCTCGGCAGTCACGCACGTTATAGTGTATTTATGTAACTCTATCATCGTGGCAGCACAGCACGTTCTGTTTGTTATGGTACCTCTTACCTCTGCCGCACAGCACGTTAAGTTTATAATGGTAACTGACCTCGTACGCATAGCCCGTTATAGTTCCTTATGGTAACTACCTCGTACCAGCACAGCACGTCTAGTTTGTTATGGTAAGCTCATACCTCGTGCAGCACACCACAGCACGTTTGCTGTTATGGTAACTACCTCGTGCAGCATAGCACGTATAGGATTTTTATGTAATCTACCCTCGTGCAGCACGCACGTATAGTTGTATGGTAACTCCCTACCTCGTGCAGCCAGCAACGTTATAGTTTTATGGTAACTCTACCTCGACAGCACAGCACGTTATAGTGGCTATGTTACTCCTACCTCGTGCAAGCATACAGCACGTTTATAGATGTAAGTAAACTACCTCGTACAGCACCGCACGTTATAGTTGTTATGTAACTCTACCTCGTACAGCACACACGTTATTAGTTGTTATGGTAACATCTACCTCGTGCAGCACAGCACCGTTATAGTTGTTATGGTAACTCTAACCTCGTGCATCACAGCACGTTATAGGTTTTTTTAGGTAACGCTACCTGTGCAGCACAGTCACGTTATAGTTTTATGGTATCTACCGTCGTTCAGCATAGCACGTTTAGTTGTTAATGGTAACTACCTCCAAAGGACAGGACCGCACGTTATAGTTGTTTATGGTAACTCTACCTTCGTCCAGCACAGCAATTATAGTTGTTTGGTAACTACCTCGTACAGCGCAGCACCGTTTCTAGTTTTATGGTAACTACCTCGTACGCACAGCACGTTTAATAGTTGTTATGGTACTCTACCTCGTACAGCACAGCCGTTATAGTTGTTATGGTACTCTACCCTTCGCACAGCACGTTATAGTTGTTATGGTACACTCTACCTCAGTACAGCCGCACGTTTAGTTGTATGGTAACTACCTCGTACAGCACAGCACGTTTATCTTTTATGGTAAAACTCTAACCTCGTAAAGCACGTCAACTTATAGTTGTTTTATGGTAACTTCTACTCGTACAGCACCAGCCCGTTTATAGTTGTATTGTAACTACCTCGTAGCCACAGCACGTTATAGTTGTTATTGGAACAAACTCGTACCTAGCACAGCACTTATAGTTGTTATGGTGAACTCTACTCGTGCGCAAGCACGTTTATATTGTATATGGTAACTCTACTCTCGTACAGCACAAGCACAGTTATATGTTGTTATGGTAACTCTACTCGTACAGCCAGCAACGTTATAGTTGTTTAATGGCAACTCTACCTCGTGCAGCATATAAAAAAAAGCAGTTATAGTCGTTATGGCAACTCACCTCGTTGCAGCACAGCACGTTTAGTTTTTTGATAACTCTACCTCGTGGCGCATAGTAACGTTTTAGTTGTTATGTACTCTACCTCGTACAGCACAGCACGTGAGTTGTTATGGTAGCTCTCTCGTCAGCACAGCACTTATGTTGTTTATGGTAACTCTACCATCGTGCAGCACAGCACGTTAATAGTGTTATGGTAACTCTACATCGTAAGCACCAGCACGTGTAGTTTGTTATGGTAAGTCTAACCTCGTACAGCACAGCACGTTATCTTTGTTTGGCAACTCTACCTCGTGCAGCATAGCACGTTATGTTTTTATGGTAACTCTACCCATTCCTCGTACCCGCATGCACGTGATAGTTGTTATGGTAAGTCTACTTCGTAAGCACGCCACGTTATAGTTTTTAATGGCAACTCTACCATCGTGCCGCATAGCACGTTTAATAGTTGTTATGGGTAACTCTAACCTCGTGCAGCACAGCACTTTTATAGTTGTTATGGTATCTCTACCTCCTCAGCACAGCCGTTACGTTTTGTATGTAACTCTACCTCGTGCAGCAGCAGCACTTATAGTTGTTATGGTACTCTACTCGTACAGCACAGCACGTTATAGTTTATTGTAACTCTACCCGTTCAGCACAGAACATGCACGTTATAGTGTTATGGTAAGTCCTACCTCGTACGCACGCACGTTATAGTTGTTATGCAACTCTACCTCGTGCAGCATAGCACGTTATAGTTGTTATGGTACGCTACCTCGTGCACCTAGCCCGATTATAGTTTTGTTATGGTAAGTCCTAAATAAACTCGTCAGCACAGCACGTGTATAGTTTGTTATGGTGACTCGAACCTCGTACAGCACAGCACGTTTGTTCTTATGGTAACTCTTATCCTCATACCAGCACAAAGCCGTTGATTGTTAGGGTAACTCTAACCTCGTGCTAGCATAGCACGTTATAGGTTGTTAGTGGTGCTCCTACTCGTACAGCACAGACACGTTATGTTTGTTATGGGTAACTCTACTCGTCCAGCACAGCACGTTTAGTTTGGTTTGGTAACTCTAACCTCGTGCAGCATAGCACGTTATAGTTGTTATGGTAGCTCTAACCTCGTGCAGCACAAGCACGTTATAGTTTGTTAGGCACTGATACTCGTGCATCATAGTACGTTTATAGTTGTTATGGTAACTCTACCTCGTGCATCATAGCTGTCTAGTGTGCGTGGTAATCGAACCTCGGGCAGCAATAGCACTGGTGACTTTATGGTTGTTATTGCAACTCTACCTCGTGCTCATAAGCATGTCATAGTTGCTTGTGGTAAACGCAACCTCGTGCAGAAGAGCACGTTATGGTTGTTATGGTACTCTACCTCGGGTGCTAGCAGTAACAGTTGTTGTAACTATACTCGTACGCACAGCACGTTATTAGTTGTTATGCTAACTCACATCGTGCAGCATAGCACGTAACAGTTTGTTATGGTAACTCTATCCTCGTGCAGCACAGCAGGCGTCCATTGTTGCTAGAGAACTCTACTCGTGCAGCACAGCACGTTATGGTTGTTATGTAACTCTACTCTACGCACAGCACGTTATAGTTGTTTATCGTACTCTACTCGTGCATTCACAGCACGTTTAGTTGGTTATGGTAATTCTACCTCGTTCAGCACATGCACAGTGCATGGTTGCTATAGTGAACTCTACCTCGTGCAGCATAGCACGTTACAGTTGTTATGGTAACTCTACCACGCGTGCAGCACAGCACGTTATAGTTTGATATGGTACCATGCTTCTTGCATTCATAGCAGTTTTATAGTTGTTTGTAACCATACCTCGTCAGATAGCACGTTATGTTTGTTATGGTAACTCCTACCTCGTGCAGCTTAGCAAGTCGTATGTATTTTATGGCTACTCGACCTCGTGCAGCATAGCCTTTATGTTGTTATTTAATCTCTAAACCTCGTACAGCATAGCACGTTGTAGTTGTTATGGTAACTCTACCTCGTGCAGCATAGCCCGTTATGTTTTATTTACTCTACCTCGTGTACAATAGCACCTTACAGTTTTTAACGGTAACTTAGCGCTCGGCAGCATACACGGTTTGCAGTTTTTACTTATAGACTCGGGTACCATAGCACGTTGCGTTTTAACGTATCTCGTGCAGCTAGCACGTTACAGTTTTAACGTAACTCTCCTCGTCAACATAGCACGTTGCAGTTTATCTTAACTATGCCGTCGTGTACCATAGCGACTTACAGTTTTTAACGTACTCTATCGTGCAGCATAGCCGTTACGTTTTAACGTAACCTCTCGTGCAGCATAGCAAGTTACAGTTTAGCGTAACTCTAAACCTCGTGCAGCATAGCACGTTGAAGTTTTCACTTAACTCTACATCGTGTACCTAGCACACCTACATTTTACGTAACTCTCCTCTCGTGGCGGCATAGCAGTTACAGTTTGTAATGATCCATCTAACCTCGTGCGCATAGCACGTTACAGTTTTTAACGTAACTCTACGTGCAGAAAAGCACGTTAAGTTTTCCGTTACTCTACCCTCGTTTAGCGTGCACCTTACAGTTTAACGTAACTCTCCTCGTGGTATTAGTTTGCAACCTTACAGTTTTTTAATACGTAACTCTACCTCGTGTACGCATTGCCCTTACAGTTTTTAACGTAACTCTACCTCGTAGAAGCATAGCACCTTACAGTTTTAAGCGTAACTCTACCTCGTGTAGCATTGCACCTTACAGTTTTAAACTAACTCTAACCTCGTGTGTTTGCACCTTACAGTTTTAACGTAACTCTACCTCGTGTAGCATTGCACCTTACGTTTTAACGTACTCTACCTTCGTTAGTATTGTTGCACCTTACATTTTTAAACGTAACTCGACTCGTGTAGCATTGCACCTTACAGTTTTAACGTACTCTACCTACCTCGTGTAGCATTGCCCTTACAGTTTTAAACGTACCTCTACCTCGTGCAATAGCTTGCACCTTACAGTTTTACGTACTCTACCTCGTGTACATTACACCTTACAGTTTTTAAACGTAACTCTACAACCTCGTGCAGCATTGCACCCTACGTTTAAACGTAACTCTTACCTCGTGTAGTATTGCACCTTACAGTTTTAACGTAACTCTCCCTCAGTGCAGCATTGCACGTACAGTTTTAACGGAACTCTACCATCGTGCGCATTTTTGCACCTTACATTTTAGCTTACTCTAACTCGTTCTAGCATGCACCTACAGTTTTAAACGTAACTCTTACCCGCTGTACCTTGCACCTTACGTTTAGCGTAACTCTACCTCGTGCAGCATTGCACTTACAGTTTTTTAAACGTAACTCCTACCTCGTGTAGCTTGTCCCCTTACCAGTTTTTAGCGTAACTCGACCTCGTTGCAGCTATTGCACTTAATCAGTTTTCACGTAACTCTACCCTCGTGCAGTCATTGCACCTGACAGTTTTTACTAACTCTACCTCGTGCAGGCATAGCACCCTACATTTTAACGTAACTCTACCCCTCGTGTAGTATTGCACCTTACAGTTTCAACCGTAACTCTACCTCGTGTAGCATTGGCACTTACAGTTTTCAACGTAACTCTAACTTCGTGTAGCTTGCACCTTAACAGTTTTAAACGTACTCTATCCTTCGTGTAGTACTGCACCTTACAGTTTTAACGTAACTCTACCTCGTTGCAGCATAGCAACCTCAGTTTTAACGTACTCTACCTCGTGATTGTATTGCACCTTACAGTTTTAACGTAACGCTAACTCGTGCAGCATAGCACCCACAGTTTTAACGTTAACTCTAACCTCGTGTAGTATTGCACCTTACAGTTTTAACGTACTCTACTCGTGTGTATTGGCACATACGTTTTAACAGTCTCCCTCGTGTAGCATTGTTCACCTTACAAGTTATTACGTAACTCTACCTCGTGTATATTGGAACCTATAGTTTTAAACGTAACTCCACCTCGTGTAGTATGCACCTTAGTTTACGTAACTCAACCTGCGTGTAGCTTACCCATACAGTTTTAACGTAACTCTACCTCGTGTACATTGCACCTTACAGTTTTAACTTAACTCTACCTCTTTAGCATTGCCCTTAGTTTTTAACGTAACCTACTTCGTGTTCATTACACCTTACAGTTGTTAACGTAACTCTACCCTCGTGTAGCATTGCACTTACACGTTTTAACGTAGACTCTACTCTCGTGTAGCATTGCACCTTACAGTGTTTAACGTACTCTACCCTCGTGTAGCTTGCACCTTACAGTTTTTAATGTAACTCTACCTCGTGTAGCATTAGCACCTACAGTTTTAAACGTAACTTCTAAACCTCGTGTAGATTGCACCTTAAGTTTTTAACGTACTCTAACACTCGTGCAACATTGCACACTTACAGTTTTTAACGTAACCTCTACCTCGTGCAGCATTGCACACTTACAGTTTTAACGTAACTCCTACCTCGTGTATGCATTGCCACATACGTTTTAACGTAACTCTACTCTGCAGCATTGCACGCTTACAGTTTCATCAACGAACTCTACTACCTCGTGAGCATGCACCTTACAGTTTTAACGTAACTCCTACCTCGTGTACTTCACCTTACGTTTTAACTTACTCTTAACTCTACCTCTGCAGCATTGCACCTTACAGTTTTAACGAACTCTACTCGTGGCAGCATTGCACCTTACAGTTTAACGTAACTCCTACCTCTTGTAGCATTGCACTTACAAAGTTTAACGTAACTCTACCTCGTGTAGCATTGCACCTTACAGTTTTAACGTAACTCTACCTCGTGTAATTATTGCACCTTACAGTTTTAACGTAACTCTACCTCGTGCAGCATAGCACCCTACAGTTTTAACGTAACGCTACCTCGTGTAGTATATGGCACCTTACAGTTTCAAACGTAACTCTACCTCGTTAGGCTTGCACCGTACAGTTTTTAACGTAACTCTAACTCGTGTAGTATGCCCTACAGTTGCTAACGTAACTCTACCTCGTGTAGCATTGCACCTTACAGTTTTAACGTAACTCTATACTCGTGTATATTGCCCTTACAGTTTTAAACGTAACTCTACCTCGTGTGCGTTGCACTTACAGTTTTAACGACTCTACCTCGTTAGCATTGCACCTTACAGTTTCAACGGTTTTTTAAAAACTCTAACTCGTGCAGCATAGCAACGTTATCGTTTTAACGTACTCTACCTCGTGTACATTGCACTTACGTTTCAACGGTAACTCTACCTCGTGCAGCTTGCACCTTACAGTTTTAAACGTACTCTAAACCGTGCAGAAACAGCACGTTACAGTAACCTCACCTTGCTCTTCTTCAAACTGCGCTTTGCTTCTTGTCGCCTCTTTTCCGGAGATAGCCAGGTGCTCTTGGTTCACGGCTTCAATACTTGTTTCTTGTAGGGTTTCTAATGAATTTCATGGAGTTGTGATCAAACGATGCGTCCAGAAACGAAATTTTTTAAATCGCCCCACCCCTCTGAAATCCTAATCTGAAGCGCACGCGCCTGCGCTCGTATCCATCCTATCTTTCGCAGCGGAGACATTGAAGAGCTGGGGGAATAGAAGCCGCCTTTCGTACATTTTAGCAACAAGGCGACTTATAATACCCTCTCTTAACGTCACTTTACTCGTCATTCTATTTATAGCTAAAGGGAAACCATTTTGACTTGCACACACACTACCGCACACGCAAATGCATAGGTGAAATCCCAGGTGTAGCACAGTGCAACCTCAGTACTGCGGGCACCTAAAATGTTCGCCATAATAGCGACCAAAACCCGCTATTCAGACAACGACGTGATCTGTCTTGATCATTCTTAATAGTGTCATTTACCACACCCGGTTACCGACACCCGCTGATCCCGATGCTAATAACATAATCAGGAAAAGATCAGGTAAATACAACATCACGCGAATAAATAAGAACATCCAATGTTTGTCATGTTTGTCAATGTTTGTCAATGTTAGTCACAGATGTGTCAATGTGTAGTCCAATGTTAGTCAGTTGTCAATGTTAAGTCGCTTTAGTCATGTTTGTCAATGTTCGTCATGTTTGTCAATGTTAGGTCCATTTTGTCGATGTTATTCAAAGTGTGTAATGTTAGTCAATGTTATTCAATGTTTAGTCATGGTGTGTACGAGTTGTCAATGTTAGTCAATGTTTGTCCAAATGTTAGCTCAATGTTTGTAAATGTTCGTCATGTTTGTCCATGTTAGTCCATTTTTAGTCATGAAGTCAAAAGTGTGTCATGTTAGTCATGTTTGTCACGTTCGTCAATGTTAGTCAATGTTTGTCAATGTTAGTCCATGTTTTTGTCATGTTCGTCAATGTTTGTCACGTATTCAACGTTAGTCAATGTGTGTCATGTTAGTCATATGTGGTCAATGTAGTCATTTGTCAATGTTTAGTCATGTAGTGAGATAGAGAGGAGCGAGGAGGAGAAAGGGAGAGGAGAGGAGATTGGAGACTGACGAGAGAGAGACGAAGTAGAGTGAGAGAGATGACGGAGAGGAGAGATGACGAGAAACGGAGAGAGAGAGTCTGAGAGAGAGCACTCGAGGGACCTTTGAGGGAAGTTGAGAGAGAGGAGAGAGATAGGAGAGAGAGAGAGAGAAAGAGATGGAGAGGAGAGAAATACGCAAATACGAAAGGTTTTTATGAGGGTAAAAAAGGATAAGATACACAAATAGCTCTTTCACCTTGCCCTCTCACTCACACACTCACGCCGTGCATCAGGCAAAGAAAAATTGACATTAAAAACAATCAAGTCAAGAAAATGGACAAAAATTGGCACATGAAATAATTGTCAGAGAATCAAATTGGGACATTAAACGGATATACAGAGAGACATAAAAATGTTGCAAGAATCTTAGGCATAAGTTGTTATTTGTAGTAAAACTCATTAACATAAATGATGGACAAGATTGTCCATGTATGTAATTGTGATAAGATTTGCGAAAGGAAGATACGCTAGTTTTATTTTTGAATTTATCATGGATGTCGTTCCACAGTTTACCACCTGAGTATGTAAGGGATGCTTTATAGAGATCTGTTCTGGGGCGGGGCATTATTAAATATTAATTTGGTTTTGCTTCGAATTGCATGGACTTTAAATTTAGTAATAAGATATTTTGGTACTAATTTATATATGATCTTGTACATATTTGGCTAACGAAACAATAGTGTTTTCATTATCAGAAGATAAAGTAAGCTGCATCAGATCATGATTGTTAGAAATAAATTTGTTAGAAAGCTGTGATCTCATTCAGGATTTCTCTTTTTCATTCTGATTTCTCTGCAATACATACTGTCTGACCAGTCAACTGGTGTCCTATCAAACAAGATACGCCGCCGTGCAGAGCGCCAGTGGGCTAAGACTGGACTTGAAATTCCCAAACAGATTTTTCGAGCCATGAACAAAATTGTGTACTGACAGTATAGATAAGGCCAAATGCTCTTAGCTTTAAATGCTCCAAATTCTCGCTTGTATTCACTGACGAGCTGCATGCGTGCGTGCGTGTCTAGTTTAGCCAACTCTCTCCCTGGTCGATTAGTACCAAAGTCCACAATGCTCTATTATCACGTTAGGTGACATTCCCTCGTCGTCTCGTACAAGCACAATACAACGTTTCAAACACATTTGGACCAATTCACATTGAAATAACACTAGCCACCATCCGCCAGGAATCAAATAGACTGACTCACATTGTCATGCCCCTCTCACCAGAAAAATGTGAATAGGGTCCCTGAAGGAGGGTGTGGCTGGATCCTGGCAGAAAAAATATGTGAGTAAAAACACTAACACAAAAGTATAAAGAACTGCGTTCTGTTCCTACTGATATAGGTATAAGAACGCATTCTATTTGTGACCCAGCCACCAACCCTAACTCCCAGACTAAAACTCTGTGTGTGAACACCAGCTAGACACCTCTTTGTTCATCTCTCCCTTTCCCGTTCCCAACATTGTCTTGATGCCTCCCTCTTCTACTCTGTTACTCTCTCACATGCACACACATAACCGACTCGAATCCGAACATAAAGAAATGAATAATCTTTTATACGGACCGACATTGTTGGACCACACAACAACACCGCACTAAGCACTCGGCAGTTAAGTCAAAGCGGCTCTTACGAAGACATTACTGCAAAACTGGGTCTTAGTAGGAGTCTAGCTTGAGGGCACGCTCGGACACATGAGGTAGACACACACCACCTACTCTAAGGCAGATTGCGGGTCATGTATACCTCTAGGGGCACCTAAAGGGGCTATAACATAACATAAACATTGCTGTCAATGTTTATTTGGTGTTATCAGGTGAACGATCATTTTTAACACTATCCAAATGTTTCTGCTTATCGAGCAGGTCATAGTACTGAGACTGAGCCCTCTATATTTGATCTACAAACACGAATTAGTGCGGCAACAGCCAAGTTGGATGAATACAATTGGCAGTCTATTCTAGTCTCTCCTTGATTAGTGAACTGCAGACGATTCGTGTACCACTATCGACCACTCCATCCTCATTTCTAGAACTCACACCTCCTTTGGTCTATCTGGGGCTGAGCTTTCCTGGTTTTCATATCCATTACCTCTCTGATCGCACACAGACAGTCTGTTGAGCAATGGTTCTTCAGCTGCTTGCAAGCATAGCGTCATATATCGGTGGTGCCCCAAGCGTTGCAGAGCCTAGGCAACTATGCTTTTTGTTCTTTATACCAAACCTCTGATCCGCCAGCTATTGAACTGTATGCCATTCTACATCATAGCTTTTTGATGATCAATTAGATCACCATGATTTCTGCCCTTCTAAGTTGTGGCGCTTCTCTGGTATGGTTGTATTGGTTGTGGTTGTTTGCTGTTAAAACAAGGTTGTTTTACAACAAACTGCAACTGAATGCTGAGAAAACAGAGATGATTCTTGTAGCCTCCAAACACACAATTAAAAACCAGGTTCTCCCAAGTTCTGTCAACATTGATGGCACTGAGATCAAGCTATCGGCATCCGTCCGCAATCTAGGTGTTACTTTGGACCAAACCCTTTCTTTCAAACAGCATGTTTCCAATGTTTGCAAGGCTTGCTATCTAGAACTTCGAAGAATTAGTTCCATCCGCCGTTTCCTCTCTCAGGATGCCCTGAAGACTCTAGTATGTGCTTTTGTCCTGTCTCGCCTTGACTACTGTAAATCACTTCTTGCTGGCTGTCCATCAACTATCATCTCTAAGCTCCAACGGGTCCAGAATAATGCTGCTCGTCTCATTTCTCGCTCCCCTAGGTACGATCATCATCACTCCGGTTCTTCGTTCCCTACATTGGCTCCCAGTTCAATCACGTATTGACTACAAAATTCTCCTCCTTGCCTTCAAGTCACTGAATGATCAAGCTCCCCTGTATCTCTCTGATCTTCTTCATGTCTTATGTCCCATAACTTGCCAACTACGTTCGTCTTATAATTCTCGTTTTTCTCTCCCCTCCCCTCCTTTCACTTCCCTCCTTCCGTCTCAAATCTGCAGGCCAATGTTCTTTTTCTTGTCAAGCACCATCTTTTTGGAATGATCTGCCTTCTCCTATCTGACACTCCAACCCAGTCTCTTCATTCATAACCTCTCTTAAAACCCATCTTTTTCCTGCTGCGCCCTAAATATTTTGATCGTTGTCTATTCGTTGTGTGCACGTGAGGGAAGATTGATTTAAAAAAAAAAGAGGTTTTGTGCTGGGGGGGGTGTTTTTGTGGTGCGTGTGTGTGTGTGTGTGTGTGTGTGTGTGTGTGTGTGGTGTGTGTGTGTGTGTGTGTGTGTGTGTGTGGAGTGAGTGGTGTGGGTGTGTGTGTTGTGTGTGTGTGTGTGTGGCATGATGTGTGCTTGTGTGCATTTTGCTTTTTGTGGTTGTGTGGCACGCATATTGTGTGGTGTGTGTTTGTGTGCGTGTCTGTGTGTTCTGTCTGCGTGCGTACTTTGTGTGTGATGGGTTTGTGTATGTGTGTTGTGTATGTGGTCAGTCCATGCGGCTCAGTTGCTGTGGCTTACCGAATGGGTTAAACGAGTTGCTCAATATTGTGTGTTTGTGTGTGTGTGTGTGTGTGTGTGTGTGTGTGTGTGTGTGTGTGTTGCGTGCGTGGTGCGTGTGCTGTGCGTGTGCGTGCGCGTGCGTGTGCGCGCGGCGCGCGCGTGGTGTGTGTTGTTGGTGTGTTTGTCGTGTGCGTGTGCGTGTGTGTTAAGAGAGAAGAGAGTTGCTTGCATATGCCTGTTGGTTAGGTTGTGTCAATCTTGATTTTGTTTTTTGTTATCTGTTGATAGAATAATTGATTGTAAAGAGCGCTTTGGGCTCATCTGTGTAAAGTCGCTATATAAATGTCTGTTATTATTATTATCATGCCACGCTTGGACATATCCATTATGAGTTCGAGAGCCAAGCGGTTCAGAGCTAGCCGTGCCTACTGCTTTGTGTGGACATATCCTTACATAGGTCGAGAGGCCAAGCGGTTCAGAGCTATCAGTGCAACTGCTTGGACCTATCCATTATATTATGTCTGGCGACTAGACAAGCGGTTCAGACTATCAGTGCCCACTCGCTTGGACATATCCCCATTATTATGTCGAGAGACAACGGTTCAGCGCTATCAGTGCCACTGCTTGGGACATCTCCATTATATATTTCGAGACAAGCGGTTCAGACTATGATTGCCCACTGCTTGGGACATATCCATTATATATTCGAGAGACTAGCGTTCAGAGCTATCAGTGCCACGATTGGGACATATTCTTATATATGTCGAGAAGGCAGCGATTCAGAGCTCTCATGCCACTGCTTGGGACTATCCATTATATATGTTGAGAGACAAGACGTTCACGCTATCGTGCACTGCTTGGGACATAGCCATTATATATTTCGAGAGACAATCGGTCGATCTATCAGTGCCACTGCTTGGGACATTCCCATTATATATGGCTGGAGCCAAGCGGTTCAGAGCTATCAGTGCCACTGCCTTTGGACATATCCATTATATATGTTCGAGACAGCGGTTCAGCTATCAGTGCCACTGCTTGGGACATATCCGCAAGAGTGCCGTTACAAAGCCACCTGCTTATCACTGCGAACAGATTGCACACAGGGGAAAATTGTCCCACCCCAAGCTTTCACTGT
>CM065685.1:60190-81287 GCA_017654935.2 Phymorhynchus buccinoides | reverse complement strand
CTCACTCTCTCCTTCTGTCTACCCCAAAATCCTCTTCTCTCTCTCATCATCTCCTCTAATCATCTCTCTCTCTCTCTCATTAACAATGACTTATTCACTCGGTTCACCCTTTTTGGAGATTTCGCCAAAGCCTATGACACGATTGATCACACCCTTCTTTTAAGAAAACTTACTTTGTATGACCTACATTCCAACTCCGTTAGCATGAAAGCATCCTTTCTTAACAATTGAACACGGACTGTTTCCCAAGCTTTTATAATGTCGTCCTCTATGCCTAATAGACCGCAATGCCATAGAAGTAAACCCTCACCCCGCCGGGGGGTTCGCCACTATGATTTTCTGAAGCGTTTTTATGATTAAAATCGAAAGCCAGATGTTTACCTTTTTTAAATGAGGGCTACACATGTCTAGAAGGGTTTTTATTACCTAGTTTTCCTTCTTTGGCGTCTGTATTTTTTTCATTTTGAGGGTAGGTTTAGTTAGATAACCGTAAAAACTTCGGTTTTCTTCTTATTTTCGTTTTTTCTCTTGCGTTATGTAAATAACGGATCAAACTACCCGCAGACACCAAACAAAGGTACTTTGTACCCTTAAATAATTAGAAAGGCTTCATAATAGAAAGACGGGTGGTTAAATCGAGATTTTCTTCTTTGGCGTATGTATTTGAGTTTAAGATGACTGATGTATTTTTAATTTAAAAAACTCCATAAAACTGTGAAGTTTCTTGTTTTGTTTTTTGTTCTTTTCGGGGCTGGTCTTTTAGCTGTCATTTATAGATGTGCATTCACTCCTGAATTCTTGTTCTATAAAACAGAACTGTGACTAAGGCCGTACTATAAGGGAGGCCGTACTTTTAGAATTGGGGTGTGGGCTTTTGTCCGACCAGTCTGCGAGACGCAAACAAAGAGTTCTTCCTATCTTTTCAGTGCATCAACTCCTTATGCCAACTGGCATTATGATAAAATTCTAACATGGGACAGACGAGCTAGTTCAATGTATTAAGGATGATGCTCGTTATGTCACTGAATCTCACCATATGGCTGTAGGATATCGATAGAGGAAGTTAATATAGGCATATACTTGTATTATATATAACCGCGTTTTTATCAGAATTAAAACACAGGCTACAGTGTTATTTGGGGGCTTATCTACTTGATACTTTCATGATCACTCATATTTAAAAACAAAAAAGATGTTTCACTTAGCTTTAGATGGGTCGCAGATTAGTGCAGTTAGAATTGACTGTAGAGTGCTTCGCTATGACACAGCTAGTCGACATTTTCTTTCAAGATGAACCCGTTAAGCACCGGTTAGAATTATCTTAAATAAGTTTATGAAAGTTGGACCGTGATATCGATTGTGAGTAGAGGCAGAAAAGGGAAGAAGAGGGATAATGGACAAATATTAAATACTTATTGCGTTTTAATGCAAATAATGTCTTTTTCCTCAAGCTTGATGACCATTGACTCAATTCAATTGACCACCCAGTTTTAACGGTTGTAACTGCCAAAAAAAGATTATTTTTTCTTTTCATAAAGAAAATCTCGAGAACCTCTGAAAACGATTTGCATTGCAATTTAAAAAAAAACTACATGGACGAAAGAACAGCGTTAATTTTATATTTTGTATTCACATTATCGATTAAATAACGGTTAAAATGCTCAGACTGGTTCCTTTCATATGTATTATATTAAAATAGATTCAGACAATTATTTTGGAATGAGATATATAATAATAATAATAATGGGAATTTATATAAGCGCTCTTTCTCACATGAGCTCAGTGCGCTTTACATTGATAACAAGAACATTAAAGGCAAACAAATAATTAATCATTAGAAAAATGTAAATAAGCACGATGCTTACACACAACGTTCCTCTTACTTCCTTTACTCACTCACACCACACACACACACACACACAAAACACACACACAACGCACACACACACACACACACACACACACACACATACACACACACATGCATGCGCACACGCACGCTCGCACACAATTAATTATACAAGTAAAATAGTTACAACATGAACATTCTAAGAAGAAACATAGAGACCACATTCACATTCCCAATGAAGTTTGAATACAATACTGCAACTTGAAATAAAATCATACTACCATCGACATACCAATTACATGACTAATTATAATAGACAAATTTTGCAAAAACAAAAATACCCTTCTACCTCATTTACAAGCATTTAAAGTTTACAAGACGTAGACATTCTACATACAAAATACGAATAATAAAATAATTGTAAATACATTTTTTACAAGATTTCTGCAATCAAACGGCCCCCCCAGGGAAACAAAATACACACAAAATAGTACAGGATCTTAAAAACACACAATCACATGAAGCATATTCATAAAAAGGGAATTATAAAACAAATAGCATACAGGAAATGCATACAAACATAATTTATATAAAAGGAAAACCAGGCGATAAAGCAATATAAGTATTAGATAAACAATTAATGTGTGCAAACATAATCATTTTCAAAAGTGGATCAAAGAAAGAGAGAGAGAGAGATATTGAAAACGGATATTTAAGGCAACATTGTCTTTCAGGGGTGGGTAGGAGGCAGTGGAGTGGGTGGAGTGGGGGGCTGGAGACTGGGAAGGGGAGGCACAAATAAAATGGCAAACAACACCCGAAATGAGAAAGAGAGGGGGAGAGAGAGAGAGAGAGAGAGAGAGAGAGAGCACTGAAAAAACAATTTGACAAGGATTTAGAGAGAGAGACAGAGAGAGAGAGACAGACAGACACGGAGAGAGACTGAGTGAAAGCGACAAACAGACAGACAGATACGGGGAGACAGAGACTGAGAAACTGAGAATGACAAGCACAATCATACACAAGAACAATACCCAAAATTCGACACACAAAGAATGAATGAAATAATGGAAGAAAGAATGAATGAATGATGAACAAAATAATAAAAGAATGAATGAATAAATGAATGATTTGTTTCTTCTGAGGATAACATAATAAGCATACAATACTTTCGTGTCATCCAATCTTCGAGAAAAAGAAAGAAAGAAAGAAAAGACAACTAAAAACAAAAAATTCAATAAACGAGAACAACATGCAAATCAAAAGAAAAGGAACACACATTATCAAATGTAAACAGATACATAATGAACTTAGCGTTGTATATAGACACGTAACAAAATTAATGGGAAGTAAAGGGACAGAATACATTAAGTGAGCATGCAGGAAGGACGGAACATTTTAGGAAGAAAAGAAGAAGAAAGAGAAGACGAAAAATAGGAGAGGGAGTAAGGAGGAGGGGAATGAGAGTGGTGGGGCAGAGAAAGAAATAGTACAGGGAGACAGGCAAAGACAAAAACGGAAAACTGAGAGAGAAAGAGGCGGAAGGTGTAAAGGAAAGAAGAAGAAGAAGAAGAAGAAGAAGAAGAAGAAGAAGAGAGAGAGAAAGAGACAGAGACAGAGAGAAAAACAGACAGACCGATACAGAGAGACTGAGGCAGAGAAGTAGAGTACGCCCTATAGGCCTGCAGAATGAATGAATGTAGAGTACGCTAGCAAGAAATCATACTTCAGCTACGAAAGAAAATTATACATCATGGGTTAAATATAATTGTTTTGGGGGGGGTTATTTTGACAGTAAAATGGCATTCACATACTTAATGCACTTTGGCAACTGAGGACCCGAAATGGTTAACATTGTGAAGATATTTCGTGAAATATTCAGCACTAAAAAATATTCCGTCATTCGCCGTTCAGCTCATGAGCCATAATAACGTATGTAACGGAAAAAAACAGATGTAACAATGTTGGATGTAATTCAATTATCGCAATGAGGCCTACTCTTCTGAATGTTTAAAATTAAAGGACAAATTTAAAATGTGTCTAACCAAATTGCTTTAAAATAGGTGCCATAATTTCTGAGAAATCTGATAATTAAAATATTCCATTTTGATTTTTAAGCATGTTTATAATCTTTAATTACTGAATGAGCGCTTCTGGTCGCCCCACTGGTGACCACTCTACTCGCTTATAGCATTTTACTTTATCAATAGAAGGCAATAATCTATTTTTTGCTTTGCAAAAGATAGTAAGTTTGACATTGCTTAGAAATAGCCTTCAAATGAAGCAGCACTGTGTTAAGCGCTAATGACAATAACTCCGCCTAAAAAGCCCATTAACATAATCATTGGAAGAACGTAGATGGGAAATAATATTATGTTCGACTTCTACACTTCAGCGAGGAGACTATATAAAAAAGTTCCTTTAATTTACTAGATTTGAATAAAAGAGATGTCAATGAGATTTGATTGAAGGAGAGCTATTGACTGTTTTTGACCGTTATTTAACTTTCAATGTTAACTGAAATTGCTATCTCCTTCAAATAATTAAGGAGGATCATGTCTGAGCAAAAATATAAAACTAAACTACTGTGAAATAATACTTGAAATATTCAGAATATGGAAATTTCGTAGTTTTGTGACCGTTAAAACCGTTAATTTTGTACATGACATATTTTTAATGGAAGAATGAACAAAAGAATGATCATATTGATTCAATCAATTTAATAAGCGTCATTGCAATTATTAAACTGACTGTAAATTAGGTCGTCTTTCTTGAATGAGTTAACAACCAGTCAAAATCAAAGCTCTAAAACAGAAAGTTCATACCGGAAGTGAACAATTTTGGGCATGAAAACGTTGTAGAAATACCAAAGATGTCCATGGCTGCTTAAAACATCAACCATTATTAAATACTAATGGCCGTTTTAGACTAGAAATTATCAGTAAAAGATTGGTTTTGCTGTTTTTTTAAATTTGTCCTATGTTCAAGACAAAACAAACTGGAAGTACTTACACATTTCAGTAAGCCATGCTGTAGAACTCCCAATTCATTGCACTAATATTCCTTAATCTCACAATAGTAAAATTATTGGTTTATAATAAATATCGAGTTATTTCTACGATTTTTACTACCCCTACCCCATATTTGACACTGACAAAATAGACCCCTTCATATATAAAGGTATAACATAGTGTAGCCCTCATTTTAATTTTGGCAAACAATTAAATTTGAAAAGTACTCTCACCAAACTTTCAGAAAAATATAGTGACCAATCCCCCCCCCCCCCCCCGCCGGGGTGAGGGGGGTCTATGGACACCTGTAGGTCTATATCAAATATGGAGTCCCCCAAGGATCTGTCTTATGGCCTATCTTATTCTCAATTGATATTAATGATTTACCCCTTCACTTAAAATCCCAATGTGAACTCTTTGCAGACGACACAATCCTTCATACCTATAAGGACAAACATCTAAATAAGGTTTGCTCCTTCCTTCAAAATGACATAGATAATCTTACAGCATGGACAGAAAAAAATAATATGGCAATTCATCCAAGTAAATCTAAATTCATGTTAATAACTACTCGACAAAAACGCCAAAGCTTAAAAGATACCCTACCCAAACTCAAAATTTATAATAAGTTTCTGGAAGAAATAGATTATTGTAGATTACTAGGTGTAACTATCGACAATAATTTATCATGGTCCAAGCACATTTCTGCCATCTGTAAAAAAAATAGCGAAGAAAGTATTCCAACTAAACAGAATAAAGCACTTCCTTGACATCCATACTCGAAAAATCTTTTTTAATGCATACATTCAGCCTGAAATAGATTATGCTTCTACATGTTGGGATCTTGCTAGCGAAACACTGCCTGAAAGTCCACTGAAAAGACTCTACAAACGTGCTCTAAAAATTGTTCTTCTTAAGCCTTCTTCACTTCAAAATAGCGACTATAAGGAACTAGGCATTATTCCATTAGGCTACAAGTTTTGCCTCAACAAAGCTATTTTCATGTACACAATTGTGAATAAACTGACACCGGCTTATCTATGCAAACGATTTCCTATTACTAACATTCGTAACAAAAATATAATTTATATTCCTTGCCCTAGAACAAACCTGTTTATGACCTCCCTTACATACTCCGGTAGCAAACTATGAAATGAATTGGAAAATTGCAATCAAAACCTAATAAGCGTCTCATCCTTTAAAAGAACATATCACAAACACCTCTTAGAAAAGTTTTAAGTTATTAGCTAAATATTCGCTGTTTGTTTAGAAATAATAATGACGACGTAAATATAATGTTTCTCTATAACGTGGGCTTATTAGTGTATTGTATTGTATTATTGGGCCATGAGCGTATTTGCACCTGTGTATTCGAACACACCACAAGAGACTAGGTATACATGTTTTGGTATAGTTATAGGATATACTGTATGTTTTTGTGTGTGTGCGAGTACGTGAACGAGCTGTTCGTTTGAGCTTGAATGTTTTTCGCATGTTCTTCAATTTACTGTGAACGTGCCTGTTGTTATTTTCTATTCTTTTTATGCATTTTTACACTCTTTTTGTTTTCCTTTTCTTGTTATTTGGCTTTTCTTTTCCCCCTCGAGGGCATGGTGTAAAGAAGCTTGAGCTTATCCGTTTATATTGCATTGAATCCTAGAAATGAAGACCAACGCAATTCAACAATGTTATTGTCTCCAAACAAGTGAAGAAATTTGTTTTTCGGCATGCACATAAACATGAGGACAAAATAAGACATAGCTATAATCTAACAGAAGAGACATTTGTGAAATAGCATAAAAGCACGTGTGAATGACATACAGTCGAACCCGCTTATAAGAAAGTATTTTTTTCCCCTGGCCGAACACCTTCTTTCTTATGTATTATCAAAACTCGGATATAAGAAACCCGCTTATAAGAAAACTCGGTTACAATGAAGCAAATTCGTTCTCCCATCCGCGATGTAAACTCGGATATAAGAAAATGATTTCATACAAGGGAGATGGTTTGCAGTTCATTTTCTTATAAGCGAGTTTGATTTTCTTATAAGCAATTTAAAAAAAAATTAGGGCATGAACTGAAAGGATGTTCCAAAGAGTGCAGTCGTTCCAACAAAACAAACAAAAGAGGAAATTTACGTCAGAGCAGCTACGTCACAGACACTCTAACTGGCACAGGCACTAGATTGCAAGACTGAGTTATTTTTGTTCCTTAAATTTCATGCTTTCCTTCAGTATTCTGTACAAAATAAATGTTGAGAAGAAGAACAAATATGAATGCCTGTACTTTTGTGTTAGTTGTACAGCCGAACCCGCTTATAAGAAACTTGCTTATAAGAAAACCCGCTTATAAGCAAGCAATTTATTTTCCCCGGCCGAATTCCTTCTTTCTTATGTATTATCGAAGCTCGGATATAAGAAAACCACTTATAAGAAAACTCGGTTATGAGGAAGCAAATTCGTTCTCCTATCCGCGATGTAAACTCAGGATATAAGAAAATGATTTCATACAAGGGAGTTTGGTTTGCAGTTCGTTTTCTTATAAGCGAGTTTGATTTTTTTATAAGCGATTTTTTTTAAAAATTAGGGCATGATGTTCCAAAAAATGCAGTCATTCCACCAAAACAAACAAAGAAGAAAATGTACTCAGAGCAGCTACGTCACAGACACTCTAACCTTAGTATAGAAAGATACAGCCGAATCCGCTTATAAGAAACTCGCTAATAAGAAAACTTGCTTATAATGAAGCCCAAAAAAAATCCCAGCCGAACTTCTTCTTTCTTATCTATGATCAAAACTCGGATATAAGAAACTCGCTTATAAGAAAACTCGGTTATAAGCAAGCAAATTCCTTCTCCCATCCGCAATGGAAACTTGGACATGAGAAAAGTATGTCATACAAAAGAGTTGGTTTGCAGTTCGTTGTTTTTTTTTATGTAAGCGAGCTCTATTTTCTTATACTTCTTGTTTTTGTTCTGTTCTTGTACTGGTACTTGTTTAGCAACGTCTCTCGCATGCGCCGCATGTGTGGTACTTGTTTAGCAAAGTCGTATGTGTGTGCAACGTTGTGTGTGTTGTGTTTGTGCACGCTTTGGCGCACATTTGTGTTTGTGTGGCAGTGCTATGCACAGTTCATTTATATTGTATAAGTGGGTTTAAATTTCAGAGCGTCTCTCTCTCTCTCTCTCTCTCTCTCTCTCTCTCTCTCTCTCTCTCTCTCTCTCTCTCTCTCTCTCTCTCTCTCTCGCTCTCTCTCCTCACTCACTCTCTCTCTCCTCACTCTCTTTCCCTCTCTCTCTCCCTCCCTCTCTTTCTCTCTTTCCTCTCTCTCTCGCTCTCTCTCTCTCATTTTACGAGTAAGATTTGTGTCTCAAAGTTTTTATTATTCATTGTTTGGTGTGACATGCTATTTAATACAGGTTTAAGTCTTGTTTCATGTTTTTAATCTGTGTGTATTTTACAAGATTTTTTATTGTATAATTAGTATGTACCTGAATAATGTGTGTATTTCCTTTGTAAAGCGTGATTAGCCCACTATGGGGTATCTTGTCAAGCACCATCTCTGTGGAATTCTCTGCCTTCTCCTCTCCAACACTCCAACTCAGTCTCCTCATTCAAAACCTCTCTTAAAACCCATCTTTTTCCTGCTGCGCCCTAAATATTTGATCAGTTGTCTATCGTTGTGTGCACGTGAGGGAAGATTGAATAAGAGGTTTGTGCTGTGTTTTGTGGTGCGTGTGTGTGAGTGTGTGTGTGTGTGTGTGTGTGTGTGTGTGTGTGTGTGTGTGTGTGTGTGTGTGTGTGTGTGTGTGTGTGTGTATGTGTTGTGTGTGTGTGTGAGCATGAATGTGTGCATACATGTGTGCTTGTGTGTGTTTTGGTTTTGTGGGTTGTGTGTGCACGCATGTGTGTGTGTGTGTTTGTGTGCGTGTCTGTGTGTCTGTCTGCGTGCGTATGTACGTTTTTGTGTGAGGGTGTTTGTGTATGTGTGTTGGTGTATGTGGTCAGTCCATGCGGCTTGGTTGCTGTGGCTTACCGAATGGGATATGAACGAGTTGGCTTCGATAAATGTGTGTGTTTATGTGTGTGTGTGTGTGTGTGTGTGTGTGTGTGTGTGTGTGTGTGTGTGTGTGTGTGTGTGTGTGTGTGTGTGTGTGTGTGTGTGTGTGTGTGTGTGTGTTAGAGAGAGAGAGAGAGAGAGGGCTGCTTTGTATATGCACTGTTGCTGGTTGGTGTCACTCTTGAATGCTGTTTTTGTTGTCTGTTGATTAATCATTGATTGTAAAGCGCTTTGGGCTCATCTGAGGTAAAGCGCTATATAAATGTACAATTATTATTATTATTATTATTATTATATAAATATTCGTTATTATTATTATTATTATTATTATTATTATTATTATTATTATTAAAAAGCTGCATAGGTGGACAGTAAATGGTAATAGTTTAGTACAAGAAAGGTGAAGGGGTACGTATTTTTTAACAGTGAAAAGGAAAAAAAAGCTTCTTAGTTTGAGTGGTTATAGGCACCTTTAATTAAATCTTTTTCTTAGCAGACGATTTTGATTTTATGATGTAAGAAATGCATCAAATTAGGAAAAAGGATGTTCTGTTCATTTTGTTTCGGATGTAAGAAAACTTGAATATGGTAATAAGCAAAAAATGATATCCCTTCGAATTTCTTATAACCAAGTTTTGCTGTATTTTGATTTTATGATGTAAAATATGAGTCATAGGTCGCAAGTTTCTTTATTGTCCATTGGCATTGTACAAACGCAAATACAAAACTGTCTTCCACTGTGTAAAATGAGTTATACATCCAAATTAGAATATTGATTAAAAACAAGAAACAGAAATTTACATTTAAACAAATATGTTACTCTCACACCACACCCACTCATTCATCTGCTCTCCACTATCTTGCTCGCTCATCATGCAACTCACACCACGTCTGCCTTCATTTTTGTTTTTAATTTTCTGTTCCATTCTTTCTTTTTTTCCTCCTTTGTTTTGCATTTTCCCCCTTTTTTTCATGCACCAAATTAGGTAAAAGCATTTTCTCTTCGTTTTATGTTTCTGTTTGTCTTTTATTTTATTTTTTCCCTTTTTGTCCCCATCCAAATCGGTTATAAGAAAACAAATTCAAAATGTTTTCTTATATCCGAGTACACACACACACACACACACACACATAATCACACACACACACACACACACACACACACACACACACACACACACACACACACACGCACGCACGCACACGCACGCACACACACACACACACACACACACACACACACACACACACACACACACACACACACACACACACACACACACACACTCTCTCTCTCTAAAAAGTATTCTGAGCATCCAATGATTGATCCCCTTTAGATGCTGCAAGTAATATCCACAGATAATAATGACATCACAGTAATAATGATAACATGTGCCACATAAAACAATAACAATTAACAATATCACAAACCAGTATGGCTATCACTTTGAGTATTAACCATCATATGCACATGTATGCACACACACACACACACACACACACACACACACACACACACACACACACACACACACACACACACACACACACACACACACACACACACACACACACACACACACACACACACACACACACACACCCTATTGTTTGTCTAGCTACATGTATTGCCTATGCCATGAAATTAAAGAATTCTACAAACATTGTATAATTATTGCGATCATCCTTCATATTTTGCCTCCAAGTACACTAATATGTGTTGCAATGCCAAATGTCTCACTCCCCATTGATTGGGGCTGTTGGCCTGTGAATTAAAATTGTTTGCCTCGCCTTGCCTTGCCTTGCTCTCTCTCTCTCTCTCTCTCTCTCTCTCTCTCTCTCTCTCTCTCTCTCTCTCTCACTCTCTCTCTCTCTTAAGTTTTCAAGTTTTCAAGTTTTCTCTCCCTATCTCTCGATCTCTTCTCCCTCCCTTCCTGCCTCTATATATGTATCGCTCTCATACTGTCTTCTCTTTCTCCCAATGTTTCTGCCCCCCCTCTTTCTCTGTCTCTCTCTGTCTCTCTCGGTCTCTTTCCCTCTCTCTCTTTTCTCTTGGGTACCAGTATTGCCAGCCATGGATGTTGTTGTTTTCTCTTTCCCAGGGCTGAGTGCTGGGTCATCATGTTCCAAAGACTCTGACTGTACCTCGGGCCTGCAATGTCAGAACGGAAAATGCAGTATGTGGTGTGTTGCATTGTGGTGTGGCGTAGTGTAGTGTTATATCGTGAAGTCTAGTGTTCCATCGTGAAGTCTAGTGTGGTGTGGTGTGGTCTGGTGTATAACTGTATTGTAGCGCTGTGTGGTTTGGTGTGGCGTAGGGGGCGGGGGGAAGGTTGCGGTGGGTGGGTGGGGGGATGGTTTTGTTTTTTGGGGGGGCTTGAAGGGAGGTGGGTGTTAGTGTGTTGTCATTCTCTGATGTATTCATTTTTCATAGAGATGCATGGTGAGGATGCGTGGGCCAGTCTGTTGGGAATGTTTGCGCGGATGGTGGGTGAAAAGCGCATTGAGTTGCTTTGCAAGATTATGCGCTATATAAGCATTATCAATTATTTATTATTATTATACTTCTAAAAGCTCTACTAGCCAAAGGGAGAATGAGCACGGCCAGTTCTCCACATTGGAAAATACAGTACTCCCAGTTTATAGTAAACTCGGTTATAAGCAATTTTGGTTACAGTAAAGGAAAACACTGGTTCCCGGCCAAAGGTCTACTGTTTTATTACTAAATAGACCTCGGATAGTAGCAACTCGTTATAATAATAAAAAAACTGCTGTTGTAAAGTCACTTTTGGTTCCCCCCAGGACTGGTTACAATAAAAACAATTGTTCTCTTCGTGACCTCTCACCACTCCCTCCACCCACCCATAGTAGCAACTTGGATATCAGAAAATTATGTCATACAAGAGAGTTGGTTTGCAGTTCATTTTCTTATAAGCGAGTTCTATTTTCTTATAAGCGAATTACCATTGACAACATTTTCTTAAAGACCCACCCTGGTGAGACTTGTGATCACATGCAGGAAAGTAACCAAGATCCACGCCTTCGGGACATCCTCGACTACATGGAGGACACGTTTCTTGGGAGAAGAGTGTGAAAACAGGGCCGCAGACGAGAAGCTTTGTTCTCTCCTGACATGTGGAACATGTATGTCAGGGTGGGGGAGGACCTGCCAAAGCCAAATAATGCCTGCGAAAGCTGGCACCGGCGATTCCAGTCCAACTTTGGAGAGTACCACCCAAACTTCTGGAAATTTCTTGATGTTCTCAAGAGAGATGAGTCACTGTGCAAAGCAGAGCTAACTCAACTCATTGCTGGACACCCACCACCACCCAAGCGTTGGAAGTACAACAACAGCAACACCCGTGTATGCAACGTTGTTAATTCCTATCATGAGCGAAACATTGATGATTATTTGCGAGGAATTGCATTCAATGTGTTCTTTTGAAACCATGTCACTTTCTCTGGCAACTGGCTTTGACGTTTGTGTGGTCCTTGCTTTTAGGTTTTAATCAATGACTTTTTAGCTTATTCTGGACATTTTTTGTAAATAAAATGACGTTATGATACATGCTGCTACTGTTGCATTGTTTTTTAAAAATAATATATACACACCCACACACACACACCACACACCACACACACACACACACACACACACACACACCACACACACACACACACACACACACACACACACACACACACATACACACACACTCTCACACTCACACACACACACTCACACTCACACTCACACACACAATGACATACACACACACACTCACTCACACACAATGACACACATACACAAACACACACACTCACACACACAGCGACATACACTCACTCACACACACAATGACACACACACACACTCACACACACACAATGACACACACACACACTCACACACACGCACACACACACACACACTCACACACACACACACACACACACACACATGCACACACACACACACACTCACACTCACACACACAATGACACACACATACACATAATGACACGCACATACACAGACTCACAAACATAATCACATACACACACACTCACACACACACACACACACACACACACACTCACACTCACACACACACACACACACACACACACATACACACACACATAATGACACACGCACATACACACACACACACATAATGACACACACACACACACACACACACACACACACACACACACACACACACACACACACACACACACACACACACACACACTGCTATCGTGATGTTATCGTTATTGCTTTTTAGCTTATTCTGGATATTTTTGGCTTAATAAAATGACGTCATTATACACGCTGCTACTGTTGTGTTGTTTTTTAAAAACGTGTGGGGGGTGGGTGGGGAGTCCGTGGGGGATTTGTATCAAGGGGGGAGGGATTGACCTTGGGGGGATTGTCCTAGGGGGGTATTATACCGGGGTGGATTGTTCCAGGGGAATTGTCAGGGGGGGAAATGGGGGGGGGGGGGGGGGGGGGGGGGGGGGAAGTCCTAGAACCCCACCAAATCACGTGTCAAAGTCATGGGTTCCATGTGTTTTCCTTCTTATAACTGGTACAAAATCTTGTTTTGACCAGGTTTGGCTCCCATACAAATGCCCCCAAATTGAAAACGAAACATTTTAAAGAGCAGCCTCAATTTGAAGTTGGGGGAATTTGTATGTGGGTCACAGCTACCCATAAAAAACAAGGGATTTAATTGTGTTGGGTCAGTGTGTCTTTAAAATTGAGTTGGACCTGAACTGAAAGGATGTTCCGAGAAAATTGAAGTCGTTCCAAAAAGGGAAAGTTTACCTCATACCTGTTGCGTCAGACATTCTAAACAGTACAGGCACTTGATTGCAACACTAATTGAGTTGTTTTTGTTCCTTTATTCCATACTTTCCTTCAGTATTCTGTGCAAAATAAATGTTGAGCAGAAGAAAAAAATATGAGTGCCTGTACTTTTGTGTTGGTGGTAGAGAGACTGTCCATCCTTTTATTTTCAGCAGCAATGGCAGAGAGGAAAAGGCAATCCATTTCTTTAAGAAGATAAATACAAATAACTGAATATGTGGACGAAAATCCACATAAACAAAAGCAAACGATCAATGAAAAGCTGCATGGGTGGACAGTAAATGGTAATAATTCAGTACAAGAAAGGTGAAGGGGTACGCATTTGATAACAGTAAAAAGAAAAAAAAAAGGCTTGTTAGTTGAGTTGTTGTAGGCACCTTTAAATCTTCTTCTTAGTAGATTATTTTGATTTTATGATGTAAGATATGCATCAAATTAGGAAAAAGGATTTTCTCTTCGTTTTGTTTTTCTGTCTTTCTTTTCTTTTCTTTTTCTTTTGTCTTTTCCCTTTCCCCCCAATGAATTTGGTTATAAGGAAAAAAAGCTTCAAAATGTTTTGTTACATCCGAGTTTCCGATATAAAAGAAAACTGGGATATGGTAATTATCAGAACATCATCTCCCTTCGATTTTCTTATAACCGAGTTTTGCTGTATTTTGATTTTATGATATAAAACATGAGTCATATGTCGCAAGTTTCCTTATTGTCCATTGGCATTGAACAAACGCAAATACAAAAGTGTCTTCCCCTGTGTAAAGTAAGTTATGCATCCAAATTAGAATATTGATTAAAAACAAGAAACAGAAATTTGCATTAAAAGATATGTAACTCTCACACCACACCTAATCATTCATCTGCTCTGCGCTATCTTGCTCGCTCATCATGCAACTCACACCACGTCTGCCTTCATTTGTTTTTGGGTTTTTTTATTGAACATTTTTTTCACGCATTTTGCATAAAATATAATACACAAACATAACTGAAAAATGAAACATAAGTGTTAATCGCTTACCTAATGTTTTCTTTTCTTATATTATCATAATACTTTTGTTAAAAATATATTGAAAAATAAACAAAATAAGAAAAAGCATACATAAGCATACAACACAATTGCACAAGTTTACATACACATAGTTACACACAAGTACACGAGACAGAGAGAGAGAGAGAGAGAGAGAGAGAGAGAGAGAGAGAGAGAGAGAGAGAGAGAGAGAGACAGACAGACAGACAGAGAGAGAAAGAGAGAGAGAGAGAGAGAGAGAGAGAGAGAGAGAGAGAGAGAGAGAGAGAGAGAGAGAGAGAGAGCGGTGCAGGTGGAAAAAGACAAGGTTCAAGCTTAATTTAAAAGTACATGTGGACTATCTTTAACAAAATGTACTGGCCTATTTCAATTTCTTTAATCGGGAAACAAATAATGAAAAACAGAAAAAATAGCAACCGGGGGCGACAATCACATAACCAAAGCTTTGTATGGGAACCAGTTTTGTCTAAAACATACATATTTTCCATTAACAAATGATCTATATTCCTCTAGACAGTAACTATTTTTTAGCATTGCACAAAAGGTTTGAAACACTGGGTTTATATTTTGCAATTTACATTTATTTATGAAAACTTTCGCATACAAAATGATCCAGTCAAGACGTGCATCAGTGTATATGTTTTCTTTTGTACCAAACAAAACAAGCTCTTTATTAAATTGGAAATCTTGACAATGTTGGCAATTCACATTTAAAAATTGCTGTAAGTTAACCCAAAACTGTTGAACAATATTGCAATCATATAACATATGGGGTATTGTCTGTTCGGTATTTTTACAAAAGTTACAGAGAGGTGAGTCTGTTATTTTGCAGATGTAGAGATATTTTTCGGTTGGGAGAAGTTGGTGTAGAAGTCTGATTTGAAACCATCGTAATTGTATGTCATCAGTAATTTTGTAGGGATGGGAGAATATTTTAGTCCAATTTAAGTTTTCGTATAAGTTGTTCCATTTTGAGATTGCAGTAGGGGTAGCGTTATTTTCATTAAGTTTAGCTTGAACAAATTTATTTCCCTTTTTAATACAAAACCAAATTTTATTGTCAAACAGCTTATACCTCGGCGTTAAATTTACATTAAGCTTTTGACAGCAGTGTTTTACAGCATTCAATATACCTTCATACGTTAGAAAATCAATTCTAACGTCTGGGTATCTTAACAAAAAGTTGCGGTAGTTTAAAAAGTGACCAGTCTCATCAACTAGTTGTTTAACCTGATAAATTCCATTATTGTACCATTCTCTTATATAAATTACAGCATTAGCTCTTAATATGTTTGGATTATAGTGGAGTGAGACAATATTGATACACAATATAGACAGTCCATGTCTAAGATGCTTATGATCTTCTTCACATATTATTTAACTTCGTTGACACATTTTGTTTATATGATATTGACATTGCATTGGTTTAATTCATCCCCATTTTTGTGTGAAAGAAGGTCTCGTAACTTTATTAAATATCAGCTTGATTTTTTATTCCAGAACTTTAAATGACTAGTGCGGCCAACTCTTTTAAAATATGTTCTTATAATAGTAATGGGTTAAATAACCTTGAAAAAAGAAAAGACATTTTTGAATTTTTGCGTAAAAAAGATGCTCAAATTATTTGTTTACAAGAGACACACTTACTTGCAAATATGAAAACTTCATTAGATCTGGTTGGGGGTATAACCTTTGGCTAAGTGGTTCTGAAAGTAACAAGTATGGCGTAGCGATATTGTTTAATAATAACTTTGAAAACAAAGGTTTTGACGTTGTGAAAGACCCAGAAGGATGTTACATTTTGATGAACATAGAAATTCTTAAGAAGAAATTTATTTTGATTAATTTGTACCTAGCCGAGGTGATAGCCCAGAATTTGTTGATAAAATTTGTGAACTTGTAGAAAGGTTTGATAACGATAATATTGTGATAGTTGGGGACTGGAATTGTGTTTTTAAACAGACAGTTAGATATACGGAACTTTTCCAGTAGTGAAAATCGCCCTAGGACCCGAAGAAAGATTACTAACTTAATGGCAGAACATGCCCTTTTTGACGTGGAAAGGGAAATGTACCCAGACAGGCGCATTTATACATGGCGTAAATTCAATTCAATTAAGCAATCTATATTAGACTATTTCCTTATCACTGAAAATTTGTTACACGAAGTTAGAAATGTTTTAGTTGAACCAGGCTACAGATCTGACCACTTGGTTGTTACTTTAGTTCTAAAGAAAGATTAATTTAAACGCGATAGACTGTATTGGAAATTTAAAAATAGCTTACTAAAAGACAAACAGTATGTTCAGGAAATAAAACAAGTAATTCACGAAGCAAAGAAACAATATGCTATACCAGTGTATAACTTTGAAAATATTGACAATGTTTCCAATGATGATCTGGTTTTTCAGATTGAGGATAGACTTTTTTTTTGGACTCTTTTGTTGAAAATTAGAGGGAAAACTATATCTTATGCGACATTTAAAAAGAAACAGAATATTAAAAAAGAATGTGATCTAGAACAAAAAATCAAACATCTTGAGGATAACATACATGAAAATGAAATCCATACTTTAGAGCAGTTAAAGACCGAACTTAAGGAAATAAGGGAATTGCGAATCCAGGGCATAGCCGTACGGTCCAAAGTTAGATGGTTAAATGAAGGTGAAAAAGTTAGTAAATATTTTTGTAATTTGGAAAATAGAAACTTTATTGATAATTCAATTCCTTTCTTCGAAAAGAGCGGTGGTAATATTATTTCAGATCAAAAAGAAATATTAAACGAAATTCAACAGTACTACGAGCAATTATACAGCTACAGAGATGTAACAGATATAAACATTTCGGGTACATTTCCTGAAGCTCCAGTTCTATCTGATGATAGTAGAAGCCTTGAGGGAGAAATTGCATACACTGAAGCAGCAACAGCGCTAAAGCATATGAAAAATGGAAAAAGCCCAGGCCCTGATGGGTTTACGGCAGACTTTTTCAAATGTTTCTTTGTGGATCTGGGTGCTCTTCTTGTGCGTTCCGTTAACGAGGGCTTCCATGCAGGTGAACTGTCTGTCTCACAGAGACAGGGAATCATCACATGCATACCGAAAGAAGGCAAACCTAAACGATATGTAAAAAAAATGGCATCCTATTTCTCTTTTGAACACTCCATACAAAATTGCTTCTGCATGCATTGCAAGCAGAGTGAAATGTGTTCTGCCAGATATCATTCAGGAAAATCAGAAAAGGTTTTTAAAGGGTCGATATATTGGTGATAATATTACATTACTGTATGATACATTATTACATACTGAGAAAAATAAGATACCTGGAATGTTATTGCTAGTAGACTTTGAGAAGGCCTTTGATAGTGTGTCATGGTCTTTTCTGCAAAAATGTCTACGATTTTTTAATTTTGGGCCTGATTTAATTCGATGGGTCCAAACGTTTTATTGTAACATTACAACGTCTGTTTCTGTAAATGGACAATACACTCATTGGTTTTCCATAAAAAGAGGAGTGCGACAAGGGGATCCATTTTCATCGTATTTGTATTTGCTATGTGCTGAAATTCTTTCATTAATAATTCGAAAAAATGTCAATGTAAAAGGTATTAAAATAAAAGGTAAAGAACATTTACTATCACAATTTGCTGATGATACTGAACTGTGTTTAGATGGTAGTGAAAGATCCTTTCTGGAAGCAATATCTATTTTAAACGAATTTGCAGAAATTTCTGGCCTAAAGATTAATTTTGAAAAAACTAAGGTAGTTTGGATAGGAAGTAGAAAAAAATGTAACATTAGATACATGAGAGACCAAAACTTCGTGTGGGAACCAGGCGAATTTAGTATTTTGGGAATAAAATTTTGAACAGATATTGATAATATTGTGAACATAAACTTTGAAAATAAGCTCCTAGAAATGAGAATGATAATTAATTATTGGAATAAGCGACAATTATCACCTTTCGGAAGGATTACTATGTTGAAAACTCTTGTTCTTTTCGAAAATCATACATTTGTTAATAAATCTTCCAGATCCTTCCGAAAAGTTTCTTTATGAATTGGATAAAGAGTTTTTTGCATTCTTAAGGAACAAGAAACAAAGTAAAATAAAAAAGCTGATAGTAACTAAACAAAAAAAAGAGGGAGGACTGAGAATGATAAATATCCGAACATTTTTATCTTCTATGAAATTAAGTTGGTTAAGAAGACTATTAACTGAATCACATTTGAGATAATTTACAATTAACATGTATCCAGATTTACAGAAAATTGAAAACCTTGGTGCAGAATATGCAAACTATCTTATGCTAAATATTGACAACCCCTTCTGGAGAGATGTCCTGAAGCATTATAAAAATCTATATTTGAAATATCAAGCAACTGATATACACGAATTTATGGCAGAATATATTCACTATAATCCAAACATATTAAGAGCTAATTCTGCCTTCATTTTTGTTTTTAATCATCTGTTCTGTTCTTTTTTTTTCTCCTTTGCTTTGCATTTTTTCCTTTTATTCATGCACCAAATTAGGTAAAAGCATTTTCTCTTCGTTTTATGTTTCTTTTTGTGTTCCCCCCCCCCCCCCCCCCCCACCCCTACACCCGCACTTCTTTCTCTTTTTTTTTTCCATTTTCCCCCATTCAACTCGGTTATAAGGAAAAAAAATCCAAATGTTTTCTTATATCCGAGTTTCGGATATAAGAAAACCCGGATAGTTTCGGATATAAGAAAACCCGGATATAAGAAAGAAAACAAAAAATTATCTCCCTTCGATTTTCTTATAACCGGGTTTTGCTGTAGCATCATGAAAATGCGATAATTTATTGCAGGCATGATAATCTATTATTAGGCATAATGTCTGTAGGCATAATGTCCAGTAGGCAAAATGTCCGGTGAGCATGGTGACCATAGGCATAATGTCCATAGGCGAAGTGTCCATAGGCGAAATGTCCACAGGCAAGCTGTTCGGTCACGGTGTGTGCGTGTGTGGGTGTGGGTATGTGCGCGCACGCAAGTGTGTGTGCATGCATGAATAGATTCAAAGGCCATTCTGGAAGTTAGAGGTTGTACACTATATGCATTTACAGCTAGTTTTGCTTTATGCACAGGGAAATATACCATGTATAAACCCAATCACCTTTTTGGACCTCAAACCAACGAGGAAGGGGTAGGATGGGTTTATATTCAGTATTTTACATTAGCTTTAAAAAACGTCCTCGGATAAGATAAAAAATATTATCAAAACTTTACTACATCCGAACATCGTTTATAAGAATAACCTGTTATAGTAAAGAAAAATCATTGCTCCCCTGGACTCCTCTATAAGCGGGGTGTACTGTATATTGAGAGGTATATGCATTGGATTGTGTGGTGCTGTACCAAGGGGGTGGAATCTTAGACTGAAACATGCAGTCTGCATTGTTATGTGTTGTGCTCGTTTATTTTACTTTATTCTATTGTGTCATGATATATTATATGTGTGTGTGTTGCATTGTATTGTGTTATGTTTTATTGCATTGTATTATGTTGACTGTTACGGTTACGTTGAGCTGAAATGACAAAAAGAACATTAATATGCATTTTTAAAATTCTATTCTGATGCATTGTAGTGAAGTATATTGTAGTGTATCACATAGACAGTAACACTGAGGTGAAAATTAGTAATGCCAGAATGGAAAATACATTCAGTATTGCATTGGAGTGATTGTTTTGTATTGTATCATGATGTGCTGTATCATATTCTAGTTTATTGTTGTGTTTATTGACTGTTGCAGTTACACTGAGCTGAAATACCGGAATGAAATAATGCCTTCTGTATTGTATTCAGTTTTATTGTAAACAAGTACAGTGTAGTGTATCATATAGACTGTAACTCTGAGGTGAAAACTACTAACGCCAGAAAGGAAAATTCATTCTGTATTGGATTGGAATGGCTTCGGTTGGATTGTTTGGGATTGTCGTCTAGGTTGTTTTGCATTGCATCGTGTTGTATTATATTGTATTGCCTGTAACGTAAGGCTGAAGTACCGCAATCAAGAATAGATTATGTATGGTTTTGGCGTGTACTTTCCTGTACTTGATTATGTGGCATTATATTGTTTTCTATTATCTCTTTTCTTCTCTTTTCCAATGTATTATTTTTATATCCTATTGTGTTGTGTTGCGTAGTATAGCACTGCATTGTCACGTGTTTGATTGTATTGTACTCTGTTGCGTTGCATTATTGACTTATATTGTTTTGTTTTGCATTTTATTGCTCTGTATTGTGTTGTATTT
>CM065685.1:39145-59690 GCA_017654935.2 Phymorhynchus buccinoides | reverse complement strand
TAGGCTGTTTCTCTAGGATTTTTCACAGCCTGTCAGTAGAAATTTGCACAGCTGCTTTTCGTCAAGTAGACTGTGGCCTTTCGAACTGGGGTACTCGGGTAGATTTTGAGCTTTGAATTAGTGATCCTGTGTCACTTGGTTTGTTTGTTGTCATAGTCATACGTTCCATATGTTTTGTCAAGTTGTCTGATAAGTCCTGGATTTGTTTTTGGATTTGTGTTTGGATTCCATTTAGTTGTCTTGCAACTTCTTCCGCTACACATTTTTCAAATTTCTTATCTTGTTCTTTTTTCTGGAAAACAGATTGGGCTTTTAGAAGTGATTGTTTGACGTCACGAATAGTTTCTTTTTGAATTGAAGTTTGAGGGGATGATGACTGTCTCCTCTGAGTTTGTTTGTTCTTTTCTAGAAATTTGATTAGGGTTGTTTTTGTTTTCTATGAGTTTTTGGTTAGTTCGCTTGAGGACTGAGGCATAGGTTTTTGGATTTTCAATTACTTTAGGATGAGAATCTTGTCTCCAAAATGTATCAAGAGCGATGGGAGGGGATGGGAGAGGTTGTTTTCTCTCAGCTTGTTGTTTTTCTTGTTCTATCTTGGCTCTTCGAATAGCTTCAGCATAAGTGATGTATGTTTCTCCACGGATTCTATTAGCTTTGAGGCGGATTTGAAACTGGGGGCAGCCCTGATAGGCGGCAGAATGGGATCCCCCACAATTGATACATTTGAATATTTCACTTGTGCAATCTTTGGCTAGGTGATGTACTTGTGAGCATCTAGGACATGTGATTTTTTTTGCGTGGCACTGACTTGCCAGGTGTCCAAAACGTGAGCACTTATGGCATCTACGAACTGGTGCCACATAGGGGTGCACCATGAAGTCTTCAGTGTCTATTGTGACAAATTTTGGCAGAGTGGTTGAGTGAAAAGTTATTTTGATGGCTTTGGATGGAGTGCCGTCTTTGTTGTTAAGACGACTAATTTTGTGAGCCTTGTCTACGTAGGGGAGTAGTTCTTGTGGGTCTACCATTGTGTCAATGCCTTTTATGACTCCCTCTGTTGTAGCTATTGGTTTAGTGCACTTGATGTTTATGCCGACCAGAGTTGTTTTCTTTAACAATTGATCCTGTTGTTTTGCTGAGGAGCAGCCTATTAGCCATTTGTGGTTGCCTAATGATCGTTGTGAGATGATCGGCCCTAGTGTCTGTCTCCAAACTTTGACATTTGTGGCAGGGCCCAAGCCCCCGTATGTACAGGAGCCGGTCCCTAGATCTTCCATGATAACTGGAAATTTGAGGAACAATGGTGGTGGTTGTTCTTGGTTTGGTTTTCTTGGATTGTTTTTTCCAGATTGGAACTGACTTTGGGGAGGTTCTATCATTAGACTTTATTTGTTGTAGTTTTTCTTCTGTATTTTGATTTTTGACGCTATCTTCTAGAGTTACTTCTTCACAAAGAGTGTTGTCTAGAGAGTGCATTTCAGCGTCTACTGTACTTTTGTTTGGTGTTTTAGTCTTTACTTGATCCAGAGGAATTTGTCTGGGAGTCGAGCTCAGTGGGCTTTTGCCTTCCAGAGAGTTTTTAGGCTTTTTGTTTTCTCCTTCGTTAAGAGGAGAAGATGGGTCTGAGGGGGTTCGTTGACCTCTATTTCTTTTTCTAGGAGTGTTCCGTTCAGGTTCTGAGGGTAGTGAAAGAACACCCCCTCACTATTTGAGTCTTCATCACAAGAGGATTCTAAGATCCATTCTTCATGTTCTGAACTATCTGATTTAGGACCCCACTTTGGGGTGGTCTGTTTACTCATTGTCAAATTTTCCGTTATATCAAGAGCTTATCAGTTATTTTATTGTTTTTTAGAGATTAATTATTTATAGCTTCTTTTAGTATTATGTTTTTTTAGAATACTACAAGAAAGGGAGCTATCTTTACTTTATGTAATCCAAAAAACGGTAGTCACGAGTCCTAAGATTCTTAAGATTTAATAGAGAAAAACCGGAGGCCAAAGACCTTTGCACGGTTAAAATCCTATTTTATAAGTAAAACCTAGTTAAAAGATGGAGAGAAAAGAAGCGAAGATGGCGGAAAAAAGAGGGAGGTCGAGTAAGCCGACCCCCAATGAACACCAACTCGAGTAGGAGTGACGCGAAGTCTGAAAGAGGTCAGACTTTCCGGCCCTAAATGAGGACTAAGTTACGGGAAAGAAAATGAAACTTTTAATCATTAGTCTGATAAAAACAGCCTAGCAACGAGTTAGGTAACTAGGGAAATTTATATTTTATGTAAGAGAGAGGCCTAGCAGTTTATCCTATCAAATTATACCTAGTAGTTTTAGGATATGAATTTAAGTAGAGTTAAAGAAGGAAGGTGCAAAGTTAGGTTTTACTAATAGAGAGAAAGACGTAGCAAAGAGGACGATTCCTATTGTTTAAAGGCCTACATAATCTAGTTTTAGTTTTGCTCGCACACAAACTCCTCCAACAAATTAGGAGGCTGGCGAGAACCCTATCAGAGTGAGAAAAGCTACCTATCAAGAACCTATTCTATGTAGTCCGTACCCACCGGCACAAAAGGCCTACGAGTGGGGGGATGACAGAGTGTGGAACGACGAGAGTCGGAAAATAAAAGATAGTGGAGGAAAGAAAAAATGAAAAACCAGAGAAAACTAACTAGCTAGAGGTCCTAGGCCCTAAGAATACTACTTTTGTAGTATGTCCTACAACCCTAGCTGGATAGTCGAATAAAACATCGAACTATCAAAATAAATTAAAAAAACAAAAACCTAGTGCCCTATTTATGCTCACGGAATGAAAGTCCCTGAAGGATGAACGGTTGGCGAAGAGTAGAGTTGAGTAGTGGCAGTTAGAAGACTTGAGGGAGGAACATGGAGTGGGACAGAATCCACACTCCACTTCGGCGGCAGCTCATCCGCTGTGCCCGCTCCCGAAATGTAGAGATGTTCAAATGTAGTCACAGCAAGGCAGAGGCAGCAACCGCAGGCCGGAAGCGCAGTCGTTCAATCAAAGATGAAGGTAGTAGTTGGTCGTTGCTCCCTTTCTTTTTCCCCAAGTACACCAGCAGCGTAGGTGTGTCGATCCGCAGATGAATGGTAGTATTTTCCGAAGTAGCGTTTTGGTCATAACTAGAACAGTATTGTGACACTAGCCAAGACAACACCTGCAAGCGTCTGATTGGTTCTCGCGGGAACCACAATATTCTGATTGGTTCCCCCGGGAAACGAAAAGGAAAAAATGTAGGACGGATTTTTGCTTCGATACGGCCACGGGGAACTTTTGTGTTTCTCTTGGTCCTGTTGTGGGCACTGGGTCCGTCCTGTAATTAGTTTGATTTGTATTGTAGTTATTAGATTATATTTAAAAACTGTTTAACCACCATTATAAAGACTATGGCTATGTCTAATCCTCAAGTAATGACCCACTACCTGGACACAAGTTCAGAAGAAGACTCCATCTTTACGGCAGAACTTGTGCCTCAGAAAACAAGTGAAACTGACAATCATACTCCCACAAGAAGAGCTAAAAGAAAATCGAGACACTCCAATGAAGAAAAAAGTAGCCCTGAGATGGCACAACCCAAGGATAAAAAGAACAAAGAAGACTTAGGTTTAATGGAGGAGACAGAGAGTGGTATCCCCCTGTCTCCAACCATCCAAATTGTCAAAACCCCAGTTCAGGAGAAGACCTCTACGGCACTCTCCCAGGAGAAAGAAAAAGATTCCCCAATGGCTCCTTCCTTAGTAGAGGAGCCCATCATGATCTGGGGCCCCAAAGACCTGCCTGTTAAAGAAAAGAATAACAAGGAATCAGAATTGGACTCAGATACAGATGAGGAGGGGGACTTCGTCAAAGTTCAACAGCGACGAAGATGCCCCCCCCCCCCCCTCATCAACAAAACCCAGTTCCACCCATCTACCTGGAGTACCCAGTGATCCTGGAGGACCTGTGCACAGGCGTAGCTACCTTCAGGGCACTGGGTCCTACAACAAATCTGAAGATCTTCAGAAACAATGTGGGGGACATCCTCAGCCAGAGGCCACTAACTGGAAATCGTTGGTTGATTGGCTGCAAGTCAGCCACTCAACAATACAAACTAGCAAAACTAACATCAATTGCCTCCATAAACATTAAATGTATCATCCCTGAGACCACCACTGAGGGGGTAATAAAGCCGATCCCCTTTGAAGAAGATCTCGAAGACCTCATGACATATATTACAGATGCAAAATCTATTCAAAGACTTAATAATAGAGATGGCACAGAGTCTCGTGCCATCAAAATTATCTTCAGAAAACCAATCCTGCCTGCCTTGGTGAAGATTGATGCCCAGGAGTTCCCTGTGGCACCATACGTTGCCCCGGTGCGACGGTGCCGCAGGTGTGCTCGATATGGGCACGGTCCCAACCAATGCAGAGCAAAACTGGAAATTTGCACCAGGTGCTCGGCCCCTGGACACTCGGCCAAACACTGTAATCAAAGCCAAAAATGTGTCAATTGTGGCGGAGGACACTCCGCCGCCTATCAAGGATGCCCTCAGTATCAGCTCAGACTGAGGGCAAACAAAATTAGAGGAGAAGCTTTCTTGCCCTACAGTGAGGCCATCAGGAGGGCTAAGGAAAACCTACAAACTGAAAAAGACCAAAAAGATAGCCAACCCAAAATAGATATGCCCACAGTTGACCCTAGTTGGAGAGTACGACGAATTCCCTTTGAGAGTTCGACTGACTCCTATGCCAACAAGGCCAGGGGCTACAAATCAACAACAAAGCCTGATGTAGATCAGCCTGTTCCGGCTCCTCTGGACCACTCACATGTGGAGGGTCTGGGGGAGGTGGAGGAGGTCACCTCTCCACTTTCAGTCCACAAACGAAGGAAAAAGAGAAAAAGGAAAAGATCACATAGAAGTAGAAGTTCAGTACGAATCACAGAAGAAAAGGTCGAGGGAGGATATGATCTCAAAGCAACTCGAAAAAATGACTGAGACAATAATGACGACAATAACTAAACATATTGACAACACACTGACAACACAAACCCACCCAACAACTTCTCAACTTGTTAATCTTAATATCCCAAAAGAAGAAAACAGATCACTGAAAGAATCATTTGTAACCCGTATTCTCCGAAGTCTGGCACAAGCCAGAACTTCTAATCAACCTAAATCCCTAGTCGAGGACCTTTCCTCTCTGATCATTGATACTGAGGATCCCCCCATCGATCCCAAGAGCGCTCTAAACATTATGCAATTAGCGGAAATTGCCTTTGGCGCCTCCCCAGCGCCACAGGGAACAAGACACAGACTGGGTTCGCAGAAAGCGAAACCCAAAGTTCTCCCTTAACTTTAATAACCCACTAACTTGTAAAATCCCTTTCCCACAGTTACGTTCCAAGGTCTAAATGTATTACAGTGGAATTGTCGTTCTTTAAATACTACTCAAGACTATTTAACTCAGTTTTTAGCAAATTCAAAAATTCCCTACCAAATACTCTGTTTGCAGTCCATTCGCTTAACATATGGAAAACTCCCTAATATTACTGGATATTACTACCCACCAACTGTTAGTAATAAAGATGATAGGATTTTCACAGCTACATACATTCACAAAACTTTAAATTTTACCGAAGTCCCAGCCCCAGAAGAAAACATAAAGGGCCTGCGTTACTCCACAATGATTCAAACTAAAGTAAATAATAAATTTATAAACATTTTAAATATCTACTATCCTAAAGGATACTCCAAAGTGCCTATTTCCAACTGGCTTTCAAATCTTTCCCCAGACAATTCCTGGCTGATTGTTGGTGACTTCAATGCTCACCACACCAGCTGGGAACCATTCTGTACAAAAAAATATTCTGATATCTCTCTATAGTGAAATAAATGACTCGCAACTAATCTTATTGAATGATGGTTCTTCCACCTACTACCCAGACGCTTCTAACCACTTCTACCCAAAGGCCATCGATTTATCTCTTGCTAGCCCAAACCTATTAATTAATCACGAATGGTACACCTATTCGGATCCTCTTCACTCAGATCACAAACCCATTTCTATACAGTTGAACTTAGCAGTAGACAACACCAACTTACCACCAGAACCTAAATTTAACTTTGAAAAAGCAAACTGGCCATTATTTCAATCTTTACTTTCTAAACATACAATTGAAGATCTCAATGATTTAAATAAAGAAGTCTACTATGATAATATTAGACAACACATTTTAATAGCTGCAAATACAGCTATTCCTACAATAGTATTGTCCTCAAAACCCAACAGTAAACCCTGGTGGAATGAGGACATTAAAAAAGCAATAAAAAATAAAAAACGTAAATATAATAAATTTGACTTGCACCCTACTAGACCGAACTTTGATGACAAACTAAAAGCTGAAAAGGAATGTGACGACTTAATAAATGAAGCCAAACTAAATTATTTTAATAAAGAAGACATTGTTGACTTTAAGGATCTAGGCAAGGCCTGGAAACGCCTAAAGTTAATCCAAAATAAAGGTTACAATACTAATACTCGCGTCTTAGTTGGAGACAAATTAACATCTACTGACTCTGACACTGCTGACGTCCTGGCCAACCAGTTTGCCCAGGCGAGCCAAACGAAACATCTACCTGTTTTTCAACGGGATAAACGTAAAATAAATTATAACTTTGAAAAGTCCACTGACAATTCACACACCATTAATGCTCCCCTGAAGATTACCGAGCTTGCTGTCGCCATTAATATGATTAGGAAAACTCATAAAGCAACAGGAGATGATCCAATCTCCTACACTATAATAAAGAAATTGCCCCCATCTTTTCTTAAAGTCTTGCATCATTTTTACTCCGGATGTTGGGCTGAGGGCGAAGTCCCAAAAGCCTGGAAGGAGGCACAAGTAGTTGGGATTCCTAAGCCTGGAAAGCCGGCTAGGGACCCCGCAAGCTACCGCCCCATTTCCCTCACCCCACATCTGGGTAAAATTTACGAACGTATCGTAAAACGCAGACTTGAATTCTATTTGGAAAAAAATAACGTTCTTCCCAAATTCCAGGCAGGTTTTCGAAAACACAGATGCTGCATGGAACAAGTTATAAGATTAACCTCCTATGTCAAAAAAGCCTTTGCAAGACGCAGGAAATTCCTCGCCACCTTTTTTTATATAAAGGGGGCGTACGACTCCGTTTGGCATGGGAGGCTTTTAGATAAAATCAGCAGTCTCGGTATCCACGGGAATATGTTTAATTTCATACAAAATTTTATAAACAACCGTTCTTTAAGAGTCAAAGTGGGATCCTCCGTGTCAAAAAAACATCAAATTGACATGGGGGTTCCCCAAGGCAGTATCATCGCACCGACTCTGTTTAACATCATGATCCACGATATTTCTAAACTAAAATTAAATAATTGTCAAATTTCTATGTATGCTGACGACATAGCCATCTGGTCGTCAGCATTCACAAAAAGTTCAAAAGCATTGACAAAACAATTACAAAGTCATCAAACCAACACAAGTTTTATTATTGACTATCTACAGAAAAACGGGTTCTCCTTGTCTCCAGACAAGTGTGAGTTCATGTGTTTTCGTCATAATCTAATTCAAAAAAACATTAGCATTAATATATTGGGCCAACCAAAATCTATTACAAACGAAGTTAAATTTTTAGGGGTAGTACTTACACCACGCCTTAATTGGGGCCCACACATTGACCACGTTTGTAAAAAAGCCAGTAAGGGCGTCAATTTTATTCGAATTGTCTCTTCTCAGATATGGGCTCAAAATACAAAATTTCTTGTTCATCTGACACAAGCCCTAGTTCGCAGCCGTTTAACCTATGGAATGGAAGCATTCCATAACATTACAAATAATTTACTAAACAGATTACAAACAACAGAACTTAAAGCTCTTAAAGCTGCACTTAAAGTTCCAAGATTTGCAAACAACAACCTAGTTTACCGTACAATAGGATGGATTCCCCTAAACTACTTTATGAAATTAAATACCTCAACATTTTTAACAAGGCTATATGCTACAAACTACTTTTCAATAGAAAGCTTTAATGAAGAATTCGAAGATCCCTTCTATAATCATCCGTCCTTTCAACAACAAACCAATAATTGCACAGAAAGTTTGCAACCCACTAGACTATTCCCGGGAAATGCTTTCCATGGCAGGCCTGGAGATAGACGATATTGAAACCCACCCAAAATTTCCTATTCCACATTGGGAGTGGGAATCAGCAAACTTTGATATCTCATTACATCAGATGTATTCCAAATCAAACCAACCAAATCTACTCTCAGTCGCTGCTAAAGAGAACATTTCTGAAATTCAACACCAATTATTGATTTACACAGACGGATGTAAGATCTCTGAATCACAAATAGGTTGCGCTTTTACCATTCCAACCCTCAAAATAACTAAATCCTTTTGTCTAAATCCAAAAATCTCAATATTTAGTGCAGAACTCTGGGCAATTCTTGAAGCCTGCTTTTTTATTAATGAATTTCCAAAATCACTTTTCCAGGTTACAATTCTTACAGATTCTCTATCCTCAGTGCATGCACTGCAAAATAATACAAAAAACAGAAGAAAAATTATTCAAGAAATACAAAACCTCATACATCAAATAAGAATTAAAGGCACTGATCTAACTATAATGTGGATCCCCTCCCACCTGGGACTTATGGGGAATGACCTCGCGGATATAGCTGCCAAAAGGGCAGCTGAACATACCGAGGGCCAGACTGTAAATATTAAATTATCCCTTTCCGAATTTAAAAATCACCTAAAACGCTGTGTGTTCCGGAAGTGGGCCGAGGAGTTGGATTCCTACTCCGCGGCCCACTCCCGGTGCGGGAAATTTATTAAAGATGGACTTTTTTTTACCCGTCTCCTACAAAATTCAGGGCAGAATCAATAGATTCTACACTGATTCCATTCAATGTAAATTTAGGAGCACCCCATGCAAATGTGGAGAAATCTTCAGTTTGAATCATATTTTCGATCCCTGTAATCAGATAAAGAAAGAACTACAACCTGTTATAGATAAATGTGAACAAAATAATCTAACATACAATGAAAAAAATATCTTAAGTAAACACGATAAATTAGGATGGTCACCAATAGTTTGGCTCGCCGGGACAATTGGCCAGGCGTCATTTAACTACCTTATATAAAAATTAAAACTGTTCTTGTTGGTGGGGATGGAGTCCCTCCGGGGCGCGGGCCGGATACCTACCTGCATTCCTGCTCCCTTTCCCTCCTTTCCCTTTTTAACTAAAACATGCGCCTGATGGGCCGAAGCGACTCTTTTGAGCCCACCATTTTTTAAAGTCCTTTCCCCCTGTAGATGGGTGTCCGGCGCGCGCAACGGGGGGTTCTTTCGTAGCCGTCGCGCTTTTGCGCTTGTGCTCCCCCCCCTTTTTTGGGACTACTCAAGCGGTGCCTTGCCACTGCTCGGAGCTGAGAAGAGGGGTCCCTTTCCCTCCCTCCCTCCGTTCCGAGCATACAAGAATTGTTAACCATCCCCACCCTCACGTTCACTACCACCACCACCACCACTAGTAAAAGGAGAGATTTTGCTTAAAACCACTCTTTTTCTTTTTCTCTAGACTCCATCATGACATCAAGGGCGGGAGAGTTTTTGTTGCTACCCCCCCTTGGGATTAGATGGAACAAACAAAACTACTCATATTAATTATAGTAATGGAGGCCTCTGGCGATGTGTTCCCCCACTTGTTAACATTATTATATAACATAACAGATTCTTACTAAGATTGGGTTCATCCACTTAAAAAAACCAAATTACCAATGGTCAGGTTCCATGACCTAATTAACTAAATTTTGATAGTAACTTTTAAAACAAAACGAATCTTGTTATTTATAAACTGACTTTTTACAAAATTTTAACCTATTTTTAACATGGAAAACTGTTAGGAATATATATCCTAATAAAACATCTCTATACTATGTATATCATGTCCTAAGGTACAATATTTAACAGGCTAAATATTAGGATTGTATTAAATAGTTTGTATGTAAAAGTTGTGTACATAATAATAATGTACATATCATTTTTTAAACCACTAAATCTTTTATGACCATCTGGTCATTGACAGATTTAAAACTAAGACTGGATTCACCCACTTGGAAGACTGGCTATCAGTGGTCAGGTTCCATAACCTAATTAAAACATTAACAAACATAATTTTAATAGTAACTTTTAAATAAAACGAATTTTATCAACTATAAACTAACTCTTTAATAAATCTATTACTTATTTTCACATATGTGAAAACTATTAGGAATATGCACTTCGATGTAATGTCCCTACGTTGTGTCATGTCCTAAGGGACAAGATCTAATGGGTCAAACACTTAAAAAACTAAACAAAAACTAAAAATATTTAATCACAACTTAACTAATTTTAACAATATTTTATAAAAATAATAAACAACTTAATTCATTAAAAGACTAAATAGCTTGTATGTAAAAGTTGTGTACATAATAATAATGTACATATAATTTTTTAATAACACCTTTTGGTTTTAAACCAAGTAAACTTTTTACGATCATTTGGTCAATAACTTTGTACAGTTTTATATACAGGCCTATGCCCTTTAAGGATTTTTTAACAATAAAGCTCTTTTTGAGCACAAACATGGATTTTTAATAAACAAAACAAAAGCTCAGTTGAGCGTAAAGCATGAATTTTAACTGTAGCCCTGGGTTTTTTTAATCAGACTTCCTCCAATCTGCCAGACTTAAAGCAAACAGCCAAATATCTTTTGCAAATAAAATATTTTATTACAAACATAAATTTTAAAACCAACAAAAACTCTAGACTTGTGCACAATTAAAACTTCTAAAAATCTTTCTAAAAATAACTTAGCTTATAACTTTAAAATCATATCTTATCATTTAAAAGAATCCACTTTTTTTCAGGATCTTAATAATTTCAAATGCCCCAAATGGTCCTTTGACCCAGAAGGCGTAAAACCTCTATTTTTCTCTTTCTCACACATTGCAGTATTCAACTTTTTAGCATAAGCCATTTAAGTTTTTAACTAACTGAGCTAAAATCTCTCTCTCTCTCTCTCTCTCTCTCTCTCTCTCTCTCTCTCTCTCTCTCTCTCTCTCTCTCTCTCTCTCTCTCTCTCTCTCTCTTCCCCCCTCTCTCTCCCTAACTCTCTAACTATTTGCGTGTCATTACAGGACCATGATCAATGTTTCTCTCTCTCTCTCTCTCTCTCTCTCTCTCTCTCTCTCTCTCTCTCTCTCTCTCTCTCTCTCTCTCTCCTCTCTCTCTCTCTCTCTCTCTCTCTCCTACCCCCCTTTCGCGTGCTGGCTTGCTCAAATTTGGGGGTTGCAGGAAAGTATGTCTGCCCCTCCTCTGAGCTGGGGTAGGAGGGTGGAGGGGGTGGGGGCATCTACCGTGCACATTGCCAACTGACTCTGTTATTTTAAAGGCAAATATGTGCATTGCCTAGTGACTATGTCATTATAAAGGCAACTATGCAAATTGCGTACTGACTCTATTATTGTAAAGATGATATGTATATTGCCAACCGATTCTGTTATTATAAAGACAACTATGGACATTGCCTACTGACTCTATTATTGTAAAGACGATAGTATATTGCCAACTGATTCTGTTATTATAAAGACAACTATGGACATTGCCTACTGACTCTATTATTGTAAAGACGATATGTATATTGCCAACTGATTCTGTTATTATAAAGACAACTATGGACATTGCCTACTGACTCTATTATTGTAAAGACGATATGTATATTGCCAACTGATTCTGTTATTATAAAGACAACTATGGACATTGCCTACTGACTCTATTATTGTAAAGACGCTATGTATATTGCCAACTGATTCTGTTATTATAAAGACAACTATGGACATTGCCTACTGACTCTGTCACTGTAAAGGCAGTATGCACATTGTCTACATGGTTCTGTTATTGTAATGTATCTGTTTACTCCAAATGTGTGGTTTTGTTGCTGTCGCAGAGGTTCAGGCGTCTAACCCATGCTCGTTAAACACAGACTGCATAACAAGTGCTACGTGCGAGAACGGGGTTTGCAGTAAGTATGTCTGTTTGCCTGCTTTTCTGTCTGCCTGTTTGCATGTCAGTCTTTGTTTCTGTCTCTCTGTGTCTGTCGCCAATATTTCCACATATCTGAACAGGCAGAAAAACCAAGGTCCCTTGTACCCCACACAATGTATTACAGTAAAATAATGATAATAATAAGAATGAGGAAAATGTATATACTGTCCATCCTACTATGTAGGCTACAGTGCGCTTTACACATAACTGAAATGGAATAAAAACATGAAACTGATATCCATTAACATGAGCAGAAAATGCACATAACAGCCAACAACAACCAACAACAACACTACTACTAATACTACTACTACTACTACTACTGTGACTACTACTACTACTACTACTACTACTACTACTACTACTACTACTACTACTACTACTACTACTACTACTACTACTACTACTACTACTACTACTATACTACTACTACTACTATTTATAATAGGCATAATACAAATATGAATTGTCACAGAATTTGCAAGCATGAAGTAAAATTAATATTTTCTAATTGGTGAGAACACACCTTCCGTCTATTGAATCATATGTAATGTATTGTGTACGGGTACGTTATAAGCTATATGCTTGTTGTTACACTGTTATCTCATTGTTTATGTTTTGAAATTGTTGAATAAAAAATCCCGTTTAAACAAAATAAAATTATATATTCACGACAATGTACACACACACAGGACACACACGCACGCACGCACACGCACGCACGCACACACACACACGCACACACACACACACACACACACACACACACACACACACACACAATTAGAAATTCAGCTAGTTTTGTCCCTAAGTCAGTCGAACTTCTGAACAAAATCTCTGCTAAGACCAAATAATGGGAATTATGTATTAGCTTAGGCCTAGAGGTATATCTGGTCAATCTGTACAGTAGTGTGTGTCTATGTGAGTGAGCGTGCGTGCGTGCGTGCGTGCGTACGTGCGTATGTGCGTGCGTGCGTGTGTTTGTCTGTCTGTCCGTATGTCTCTACGTCTGTGTGTGTATATGTGTACAAGAGAGAGAGAGAGAGAGAGAGAGAGAGAGAAGAGGGAGGCGCATGAAATGTTGGGAACGGGAAGGGACCACAAATATGTGAAAGCTTGGGGTGACTTGGAGAGGGTGGGGGTGGGGGTGAACAAATGAATGATGTTGTTGTTTGTTTTGGTTTGGTTTGTGTCTCTCTGTGTGTGTGGGTGGCGGGTGGGGGTGTTCTCATGTTTATTTCATTCTTTAACTGTTGTGTTATAGATGGCTTGATGTAAAAAAGCAAACCATTATTGCTTATTCAATGTTCCATCTGAAAATAAAAACTTTGACTTTGACTTTGATAATAGAAATGGTGGGAAAGAGGGCAGTTCTTAATGTTTTGATAGTCGCTTCTATCGACCCTAACTATGTTCAAATGTTTTTGGGAAGCATGATTTGTCATTCATTTTTCCTTAGATTTGTTTCCATTTTTCATGCATGCAAATGGGTTTTTTGGATTGTATTGTGCTGTAATTTCACCTAACGTGATAATAAAGTATTTTTGACTTTGACTTTGACATACACACACATACTTTTAAAATTATCCTTTGATAAGGAAAGCATACTATCAGGTGGTACCAGGCAATAACCGATTTCTAAAATGCAGTTTTAAAAAGTATGTCCATGTAAAGAACGTGTTGAGATTAGAAAATGTGCAAAATATCAAGACTGTAGCTCAAATAATTTCCGAATTGTAGAAATTTAAAGTTTGTTTAATTTGGGCAATTTTGCGTCATTTTAAGCTTTTTGCTACATGTTCAAAGTTTAGAATTTTACCAAGCTCCAACAACACGCATTAACGATTTATAATTTATGGTGTCTTCTTTTACTACCTTAACTCTATCCACAAACAGAAATAGAAGACTGGCTGCTTTGTGGTTTGAATACAATGCCTGCATGAAACAAGGTGAGATTGAGGAAATAAAATAACATCGAAAAAGTGAACAAAATGCACTGTTCTTGAAGAGTTGTAACTAAATAACTAAGAAGCCTAGAGTTCTGATTTTTGGGATGACTAATCACATGCATGTGTCAAACACAAGGCAAAGTAGTGATCACCCGGTAACAAACTAAACGATCACCATGGTAACGAAATCAACCAGTCTTGTAAAATTGGTAAAATTCATGAAATATGACTTTTTTCAATACATCACAAATCAAAGTCTACTGTTGCTAGAAATTTGAAATGTTATCTTAATTCTCCGTTCATTAACCTTTTTTTCTTCTAAATCTATGTTCTGTTATTTGTGTCCTCTGCCACAGACAGAAGGAGGACTATGTTTTTATTAATTTTTTTCTCATTGTTTCTGACTTTGTTTTTCCCAGAAATATCTTGTAAACTGCAGTAAATAATTGATTCAAATTGTGCAAAAGGGTACATTAACTGAAACAGAAGGCAGTTTAAGGCAAATTACAGCCTTGTTGACTTTGACCTTGAAGGTTGACCTTGAACACTTTTTTTTTTGGGGGGGAGGGGGGTAGTCAACTTTTTCGCACCTTTGCAGCTACAGTCAAATTTTGTTGTAAGTATGTATATTGGCTTATGGCGATTCTATATGTTAACTATGCATTACCCTCATTACCTTGACTTTGACCTTGAGCATAATAGTTTGTACGATTATGACATATCTTTCAGATTTTCGCATTTTTAGTCCCCAAATTTCAAAAAGGTGATCAATAGCTCAAGGTGTTGCACATACCTGACATTATTATTTAAAGTATTAACAACCTTTGGGTGTCCTTGACATTTGATCGTGTTTCTTTCTTGTATGTTGTTATATCTTATAAACAGCTGTATACATTTGTTCCAAATTGTGAAGAGTACTGTATAACTTAAAGCTACTGTGTCCCAAACAGTATCCATTTTCCTTTACATTGAACTTTGACCTTGAGTTTTTAAATTTGTTTGTGGTATACATTATCATATCTCCTGAAGCTCTGCATGGACCTAGAGCGCGTCTCGGTCCTTTATAAATTTGCTGACCCTGACATTTAAATCTTGTTTACATCTTATTCAGTTTCCCATGGGAAAGCTGCCGCCTTTGCTCTAGTGTTGCTGGTGTGCTGAAAATTTCCCCATGGAAAAACTAGTTGAGCTGTTGTAGTTTTCTTGTTTTTAGGAACTCACTCATGGCTATTAATTTCTTCCTTTCTTAATTAAGTGTAAAGCTCACCCCAGCACATGAATTTAGGGGGCATTTTCACTTCTTGTTTTATATTTTAAAGGCAAAGAAATAATTTACCTGCACAAGAAAATATCACTTCTTCAGCCTTTGTTTCAGATATGCATAACACAACACACACACACACACACACACACACACACACACACACACACACACACACACACACACACACACACACACACACACACACACACACACATGCGCGTTTCGGGGTAAATTTGGACCAAATCACAACTTTTTCGTTGCCACTGGGATTAACGTGAATTAAGTGCCTAGGCGCACGGGACCTCCGTTTATCGTCTCATCCGATAGGCTCCTTGTTCAGACCGTAAGGCCTAGTGCAGAGTGAGAGGAACAATCCCCTGTACCCAGACTCAAACTCAGATTTATTGTATACGAGGTGTGTGTTACCTCTGTGCCACGCTGGTGATATGGTGTTGTGTTGTTATCCTGGTTTTTGTGTTATGTCGTTATGCTTCTTCAAACAATGTTTTGTTTTGATTTTATTTCATAAAGATATATCCCTGTTTTAAGTCCATATTTTGCTTTTAATGTTTGTGGAGATGCGTGTGCTTGAGTCAACACATGCAGGGTTGCGCTTATTTTGTTACGCTGTAAGTAGTAATTGTACATCCTTGGAATGTAAACTTACAGCTCCCCCCCCCCCCACCCTATCTCTCTCTCTCTCTCTCTCTCTCTCTCTCTCTCTCTCTCTCTCTCTCTCTCTCTCTCTCTCTCTCTCTCTCTCTCTCTCCCTCTCTCTCTTTCAGTCAAAGTCAAAATTACTTTATTATCTCACCAAGAGAAATTACATTGTGGTCTTATGATACAAGGACAACAGAAAACAAAATATCCATGCTTTTGAACAACACAAAAAGAACAGAGAACACAAATCAAGGTACACCCCCAAAAACAACAACAAACACAAACATAAAAGCAAAGGTCATCCTACCAATGAACAACAACCTTCTTCATACTCAACGAATGTACCCCCCCCCCCCCCTTTCCCATCCTCTTCACATCCCCAACCATTCTACCCAATCCACTTCAATCCGTCCCCTCCCACATTAGTACAAAGCATGAACAAAATTAGGTAACACACAGAGCCAGTATAATTTTGAGGCTTCCCCATCCCCCACAACATGCTCCTTCATACAGCATTCGCTCTCTACACCCAACCGCACTCTTCCTCAGGCACACACACCTCCTATTACTACTATCTCTCTCGCCTTTCTCATACACGACACACAGCATCTCAAACCTCAGAGTCTCTTGAGAGTCTGTTGAGTACCTCAATTGATTTGGGTACAAAACTAGATGCATTTCTAAGCGCTCAACAGCGAATAGAGCGGTATCGTCAGTCAGATGGAAGTAGTTCATAACACTTTCACAGGACATGCCTTTCAGATTCATTACTCGCAATCACTCTGGCGTTTCGCATCACACGTTTTTCATACAAACTGCACAAATATTCTTGTTTTCTACCCACAAGTTCAAAACATTCTTGGCCTTTACATTCAAACCTGCAAACCAGCCGACGAACGAAAACGTCACCACAGATTCAATAAAACAGCGTAAAAAGCTTGAAGAATGTCAGCACTTACATTGAATGATCTAAGTTTCATAATGCAATACATTCTGGTTTGGCACTTCTTGTAAGCATAGTCAACATGTGAACTAAAAGAGAACTTATTGTCAATGACTGTCCCAAGGTAGGCTATCTATACTCTTCTACCCTTTCAACTTTCTTCCCGTTAATAGTAAGGTCTGACATTGTGGTGGAGATTTCCTAAAATCAACAATCAATTCCTTTGTTTTTGTGACATTAAGGTCTAGATAGTTCTCCTCACACCAAGACACACATTTGTCAACCTGCTCAAAATATGTATTGTCCGAGTTGGAAAGAGCAGCTAAAGCTGTATCATTGACAACTGGTGTGGACTCTGACCCTTTACAATCATTAGTATACATGGTGAAGGGGGCCGGGGATAGGACAGTAGGCTATCTTGGGGGCAACCAATTGATACACACATTGTGGAGGAGAGAGCATTTTGGTATCTAACTGTTTGTGCGTGTTTTAGTAAGAAATCTAGAATCCAGTGTGTGTGTGTGCATGCGTGCGTGCGAGCGCGTATGTGTGTTTGTGTCAGTGTGTGTGTGTGTGTGTGTGTGTGTGTGTGTGTGTGTGTGTGTGTGTGTGTCCGTGTGCGTGTGTCCGTGTGCGTGTGTGTGTGTGTGTGAGTGTGTGAGGGTTGTTGTTTTCTTTCTCGTTTTAAGTTTAAAATTCCAATTGTAAATAGCAAAATGTATTAAATCAGACCAAATTTTACAATACATTGTCAGTAAATTAAGTTTGTGTTATGACTGTGCGTAATGTTTACTTTGTATGTGGCCTCCAATTTTGTACTGACTGTTCATATTTGGTTTGATTCTTGAACTTGTTTTTTCTGCTCTAAATACCTAAAATTTCCTTTCTTCTCTAAATCATATTTGGTTTGATTATTTTGATCAGAAAGCAGCATGAACTTGTTTTTTTCTGCTCTAAATACCTAAAATCACGATAGAAAGTGCAAATCATTGATTGAACAAACAAATCTAGGCCTAGGGCGAAAGTTGAAGTAGGAAATTGAGTTAAGAGTTATCTGCCCGCTTCTGCTTTTAGGCCTGACACTCGCGAAATACATCTACAGAACCTCTTGATTTGCGCTTTACTACTGTTTATTTGGAAAAGCTCAGTCATCTGGCTGTGTTCTTGGTTACTTCGTCTATATAAATGTTGGTAAATATATTTTTTGAGCTGCGAAATTCGTCCTCCAAAACATTATTAACTTGAGCACTCAAAACTATGACTCACGCGAATCGCCACGAGCCGATCTTCGACCTAATACCATTGCATTCTTGTAAAATAATACCTTTATAAATACTGGGTCGGCTCTCATAGTGCATATAAATGAGCCTATATGCATTGTAAGTTTCGAAACACAAAGAAAAAAATACAATTTGCCAATTTCTAATGCTTTCACGGGATCAGAAACAGCTTTGATCGAATCAAGGCAGATCTCGGCGTGTTTCTGCTACCGATGGCGCACCCATAGGTGACATTCTAGGGTACCAAATTCTTTCACTGACCTACAATGCCCCGCGGGACTATATTCCATTGTCACAGAATTTTGGTAGAAATCGAAAATAATGTAATTTTACTATTATTAACCTCCAACTAGGGTACAATAAAGAGCATTTGACGTTTTAAAAATGAACTATTTTCATCCCGGAAAAGGGAGATAAAATAAACTTTCTCAAAGCAGTAAGCGCCCCTGTGTTTAGGTGTAGATCTATTCATTAAATTCATTGATTGTAGAATGTTGCATTTTGTTTTCTTTAATCACTGTAATAGATTTAAATCACAAATGAAACTGTTGGAACTGAACGGCAAACATCACAATTTATGCACTATTGGTATTTCAACCGTCAGAAAACATTCTCTTATAAGTCCATCTTCCACTGACCGTTCTATTTTTGTTGGAAGTATTCAAACGCAACCGGTTTACATTGCAGATCTATTCGCTTACTTTTCGTTTCGCTTCTAGATCTAATAGTCTACGTAGTAATATTATCCATTGCCTCTACTCAGCTCAGAATGCTTGACACGACACACATAAAACGTATCGATTAAATCGTGCAGTTAGTTGGTTAGAATGGCCTTAACTTCTACTACAGGTTCTCCAATATATCATAATAAAAGCTTTATTGCGATTGATTTTCAAGAATGATGAAAATCATGCTAAACCCCAGTGTGGGTGATTACACGGAGAGGGATTTTGCAATTGCTTTTGGTGATGCAGCTGTGGAGAGTTTTGGATATTATTATCAACATTAACACTTTACAATCTCTCTTGGCTAGAAGATTGGAGGCAGGGCCAACCATTTGGGCAAAGAATCTCCACAAAATCAATTCCAGTTCTACCGATCAGAACAGACTCCTTTGTTGTGTGGACATAGGCCTAACTCTCTCTGAGAGAGAGAGAGAGAGAGAGAGAGAGAGAGAGAGAGAGAGAGAGAGAGAGAGAGAGAGAGAGAGAGAGAGAGAGAGAGAGAGAGACGTTTCTTCTACGTTGAACTGTGCTATCTCTGTAGGGATAAGTGCGATGCGCCCCCATCTCTACATCAACATGACATTGTCTGTGTGTCCCCGTAATTGTGTCCCCATATATAATTATGTCCCTGTCTCCATACATCCATGTCCCTATATGCCACCATATCTGTGTCCCATCACTAAATGTCAGTGTCGGTGTGTCCCTGTCTATGTGTCCCCCCTATCTCTAAGTGTTCGCGTCTCTGTATAATTATGACCCCATCATTATGTGCTCGCGTCATTGTGTCCCCATGTCTATATCTCGCCGCCTCAATGTGACCCCTTCATATTGTGTCCCCTTCTCTGTGTGTTCACGTCTCTATATGTCCCTGTCTCTATATTCAAGGTTGCTATCTAACTGGATGCATGTCAGTTTGTGAGCTGCACTGTTTATGGTGAAGTTTTGTGGTTTATAGTGACTGTTGAGTGGTGATACTGTGCAAGGAGGTAGGTTAGTCACCATGCCTTCTTCTCCCCTGCTGTGTCGTGCAGTATGTGGTGGATTCCATCCAGTATTCATTGGTTTCATGTTGAAGCGTGCGAAATTGAAGGCCGCCATGTTTCAAAGGGTGTTGACCTTACGGAAAAGAACAAACGGTGTTATGGCAGGTTTGCTCCTCTTTTTGTTGTTCTTTGGCAATCTGATCCATCAGTGTGGGGATGTGGAGAAGAACCCAGGGCCTCCAAAACCAGATAAGCAAGACAAGCAAAACAAGCAAGATGGGTTCATACAGACACGACTGATGACTGAAATAGGCAATTTGGACAGATCAGCAGGTGAGAAATCGACAGCAAGCGAACCTACTCTGACTGAAATTGCGCAAATGTTAGCCAACTTGACAACAAAGGTTGATAATCAGTCTGGTAAATTTGATGACAAGTTTGATGACGTGAAAAATGACTTAAAAGAGTTGAAAGAAAGCTACACAGATCTGAAGAAAAACTTCTGTGACATCAAGAGTTCTGTTGACAACATGAAAAGAGAAAACACACAGCTGAAGGAAGAAAACAAAACTCTGAGGGAGAAAATGGAGAACTTGGAGAAAAAGACTGATGAT
>CM065685.1:0-38645 GCA_017654935.2 Phymorhynchus buccinoides | reverse complement strand
GGTCTACTTTTAGATGTGTAGTGGTGAGTTTCCACCTTCTGGTTTGTTCTTTTACCAGAGACACATTAGATTCTTGCTTATGGGTTGTGGTCTCTGATGAGTGGGCATTACCTTTCTCATAATGAGGGTGAGCGTGTAAGATGTGGTAGTCCTCTTACCAGAGATTGTCACATGAATCTTTGGGGGGTGTCTCGGGCATGGGGGCAGTATTTTGTAGATTTATGGTGAGATTTTCTTGGTCTTGTTCTTATTTTCCAGAGACACATGACTTGTGCGGTGGTTGTCGCACTCTGTGGAGTGAGGAGGGCATTCCAATGATCGATCGGGTAGAAGTTCTATTTGTTGCGTGCTGTCCTGTTACCAGCAGCACGACACATGATCCTATGGGCGGTGATCTTGCGATGATTGGGCTAACATTCATCCGATGAGTGTAGGAACTTAGGATGTTATGAGTTCTGTGTGTATGTTACTTACTTACCAGAAGACTTCCACATGATGTCTTTTGTGGGGCGGATAACGGTGTCCTCTGGATGAGGGGCATACCTTTAGATGAGGGTGAAGCCTTCTGTTGTCTCACATTTTACCAAGACACACTGATCCTTTGGGGTTGTGGCGCCTACTGGTGTCTTTGATGGGTGGCCTTGAGCTTGTAGATGGTGGTGAGGAGGGTGAGTTCTGTTTTTGCTTTTACCAGAGACCATGATCTTGGGGGGTGTCTTCTGACTAATTCGGGGGCATTACTTTATATATGATGCGTGTAGTGGTTCTAGTCTGTTCTTCCTTACCGAGACACATGATATTGGGGTGTGTCTCTGGATGTAGGGCATCTTTTTATACCCCTTTAGATGAGGGTGAGTTCCTTGTTGTTTTGGGTTTCTTACTCTTTATTTAGAGTATATCACACATTGTATCTTTGTGGGTGTCTCTGGATGAGGGCATGACATTTAGATTAGGGTGAGTTCTGTTATTCTTTTAAACATAGACACATGATCTTTGGGGTGTGTCTCTGAATGAGGGTCCATTAACCTTTAGTATGAGGGTGAGGTTCTGATTGTTCTTTTAACCAGAGACACATGAATCGTTTGGGGTGTCTCTGCGATGAGGGGCATTCCGCTTTAAATGAGGTTGAGTTCTGTTTTTTCTTATTACCGGTAGAGGACACATGATCCTTTGGGGTGTCTCTGATGAGGGGTCATTACCTTTAGATGAGGGTGGTTCTGTTGTTTCTTTTCACCAGAGACACATGATCTTTGGGGTGGTGTCCTCTGGCTGAGGGGGCATTACCTTTAGATGAGGGTGAGTTCGTTGTTCTTGTTACATAGAACAAACCATGATCTTTGGGTGTGTCTCTGGATTAGGGCATTACCTGATTTTAATGAGGGTGAGTTCTGTTGTTTCTTTTACCAAGACACATGATCTTTTGGGGGTGTCTCCTGTAGAGGGGCATTACCTTTAGATGAGGGTGAGTTCTGTTGTTCTGTTACCAGAGACTCATGATACTTTGGGTGTGTCTCTGATGAGGGGTATTACCTTTAGATGAGAGGTGGGTTCTGTTATTCTTGTTACCAGAGACACATGATCTTTGGGGTGTTCTCTTGGATGAGGGGCTTACATTTTAGATGATGGGTGAGTTCTGTTGTTCCTTTACCGGATATAAAAAGAGAGGCACATGATCTTTGGGGTTTGTCTTCTGGATGAGGGGCATTACCTTTTGATGAGGTGGAGTTCTGTTGTTCTTTTACCCAGAGACACATGATCTTTGGGGGGTGGTCTCTGGAATGAGGGGCATAACCTTTTAGATGAGGGTGAGTTCCTGTTGTTCTTTTACACAGAGACACATGATCTTTGGGGGGTGTCTCCTGGATGAGGGGCATTCCTTTTATATGATGGTGAGTTCTGTTGTTCTTTTACAGGAGACACATGATTCTTTGGGGGGTGTCTCTGGATGAGGGGTCATTACCATTGTAGAAATAGGGTGAGTTCTGTTGTTCTTTTACCAGAGAACACATGATCTTTGGGGATGTTGTCTCTGATGATGAGGGGGCATTACCTTAGATGAGGTGAGTTTTCCTTTTGTTCTTTTATAACCAGAGATCACAATGATCTTTGGGGTGTTGTCTCCTGATGAGGGGGCATTACCTTTAGATGAGGAGTGAGTTCCTGTTGTTCTTTTACCAGAGACTTACATGATCTTTTGGTGTGTCTCTCTGGATGAGGGGTATTACCTTTAGATGTAGGGTGAGTTCTGTTAGGTCTTTTACCAGAGACGACATGATCTTTTGGGGGTTTCTCTGGGATGAGGGGCAAATTACCTTTAGATGAGGGTGATTTTCTGTTGTTTCCTTTACCAGAGACAACGATGATCTTTGGGTGTGTCCTCTGGATGAGGGGGCTTACCGCTTAGATGAGGGTGAGTTCTGTTGTTCCTTTTTTTACCAGAGACACATGATCTTTGTGAGGTTTCCTCTGGATTGAGAGGGTATTACCTTTAGATGAGGGTGAGTTCTGTTATTCTTTTACAGAGACACATGATCTTTGGGGGGGTTTCTCTGGATGAGGGGCATTACCTTTATATGAGGGGTGAGGTTCTGTTGTTCCTTTACACCAGAGACCAAATGATCTTTGGGGTGTGTCTCTGTGAGGGGCATTACCGTTTAGATTAGGGTGAGTTCTGTTGTTCTTTTAAAGCAGGAGACTACAAGACATGATCTTTGGGGGTTGCTCTGGATGAGGGGCATTACCCTTTAGATGAGGGTGATAGGTCTGTTTGTGTTCTTTTACCAGGGACACATGATCTTTGGGGGGTGTCCTCTGGATGAGGGGCATTTACCTTTAATGATGGTGAGTTCTGTTTGTTCTTTACCAGAGTACACACATGATCTTGTGGGGGGTGTCTCTGGATTTTTTTGAGGGGCGATTACCTTTAGATAGGGTGATTTCTTTGTTCTTTTAACCAGAGACACGTGATCTTTGGGGTTCTCTGGATGAGGGGCATTACAGTTTAGATGAGGTTAGAATTCTGTTTGTTCTTTTACCAGAGACACATTATCTTTTGGGGGTGTCCCCTCTGGATGAGGGGCATTACCTTTAGATGAGGGTGAGTTCTGTTGTTCTTTTACCGAGAGACACATGATCTTGGGGGGTGTCTCTGGGATTAGGGGCATTACCTTTAGATGAGGGTGAGTTCTGTTTCCTGTTACCAAAGGGACACATGTCTTTGGGTGGTTGTCTCTGGATGAGGGTCATTCCTTATAGATGAGGGTGAAGTTCTGGTTGTTCTCTTACCAAAGACTCATGATCTTTGGGGGGTGTCGTCTGGATGAGGGCATTACCATTTAGATGAGGTGAGGTTCTGTTGTTCTTGTTACAGGGACAAACGTGATCTTTTGAGGGGTGTTCTCTGGATGAGGGGCATTACTTTAGATGAGGGTGAGTTCTGTTGTGCTTTTACCAGGAGACACGTGATCTTTGTGGTGTCCCTGGATGAGGGTGCATTACTTTTAAGATAGAGGGTGAGTTTCTGTTTATTCTTTTACAGAGACGCAGTGTAATTTTTTGTGGGGTGTCTCTGGATGAGAGCATTACATTTTATTATGAGGGTGTAGTTCTGTTGTTCTTTTACCAGAGACACATGACTTTGGGGGGATGTCTCTGGAGAGGGGCATTACATTTAGATGAGGGTGAGATTCTGTTGTTCTTTTACCAAGACGACAACATGATCTTTGGGTTGTGTCTCTGGATGGTGGCATACCTTCAGATGAGGGTGAGTTCTGTGGTTCTTTTACCCGGAGACACATGGTCTTTGGGGTGTCTCTGGATTGAGGGCATTACATTTAGATGAGGGTGAGTTCTGGTTGTTCATTTAACCGGACACATGATCTTTTGGGGAGGTGTCCTCTGGATGAGAGGCATTACTTAGATGAGGGTGAGTATCTGTTGTTCCCTAAATTACCAGGAGACAACGTGATCTTGGCTTGGTATTGGAAAGAACGTCAAAACGTGTTTTACTTGACAGACATGGAGGAAAATATTTCAAATACTGAACTTTTCCCTGTGCCAGACTTATGGTACGTTGTCTCCAACCACTACACCTCCTTTTTCCAACACGTGGGGTTTTGGGGAGAACCAGACTGAGCTTCCCCTGACAGGCAAACTAGGGAGGCCCTGAGCTACAGGATGGGTGGTGACTGCCCTGAGGGACAAAAACCACACTGGGCTTTGCCCCTGACACTATGCACTAGCTACACTGGGAGGGGTGGGTGGGGACTGCCCTGAGGGATGAGAACCAGAGAGTTTTCAACCCTGGGAAAACTGGCAATTGAAGCTAGCATGAGGGTGGGTTGACTGCCGCTGAGGTGATAGTGGCAACCATACTGGGCCGAGCGCCCTGAGATACTGGGGATTGAGCTACAGGAGGGGTGGGTGGACTTCCCTGGGGATAGAACCAACTGGGCAACCCCTGAAACAGGGGGATTGGAGCTAACAGGATGGTGTGGGTGGACTGCCCGAGGGATAGCACCAGACTGGGCAAACCCTGTAAACTGTGGGGATTGATCTGACAGAGTTGGTGGGTGGACTGCACTGCTGGATAGAACCAGACTGGGAAACCCCTGAAACTGGGGATTGACACTACCGGATTGGTGGTGGGCTGCCCTGAGGGTAGAACCAGATGGGCAACCCCGTTAAACTGGGGATTGAGCTAGCAGAGGGGTGGGTGGGACTTCCCTGAGGATAGAATCCAGGTTGGGGCACCCCTGAAACTGGGAATTGTCGCTACAGGAGAGGGGGGGTGGACTGCCCTGAGGGACAAGAACCAGACTGGGGCAACCCCTGACAGGGGATTGACCTGAACAGGAGGGGGGTGGGTTGACCTGCCCTGAGGGACAGAACACAGACTGTGGCAACTCCCTGAAACTTGGGGATTGAGCTACAGTGGGTGGGTGGACTGCCCTGAGGGATAGAACCAGACTGGGCAACCCCTGAAACTGGGGATTGAGTTACTGGACAGGGGTGTGTGGACTGCCGCTGAGGGACAGAACCAGACTGGGCATTGGCCCCTGAACTGGGGATTGAGCTACAGAGGGGGTGGGTGGGACTGCCCTGAGGGACAGAACCTTACTGGGCAACCCCTGAAACTGTGATTGAGCTACAGGAGGGGTTGGTGGAGACTGCCCTGAGGATAGAACCAGACTGGGCAACCCCTGAAACTGGGGATTGAGTTATGGAGGGTGGGTGGACTGCCCTTAGGACAGTAATCAGACTGGACAGCCCCCTGCACTAGGCACTTAACTGGCAAGAGGGTGGGTGAAACTGCCCCGAGGAGCACAGAGGTGGGGGTCATCACCGTTGCCTAACACCGGGGAGTGGACCATTCGTACTGTTTTTAGGCACATGTTTAGAACAAGACCTTTTTTTCTTGTTTGCTTCAATTCTGATTGCATTGATCCCTAAGAAGTTTTACGTGAATTGGTTTTTTCTTTGAGCAAAAACTATGTACTTTGCGTCAAGGCGATCTATCATGTGCTTAAGGTCATCAGATGCAGGAGAACAGAGGTCTATCAGTACCTATGGGCATGTGGCATTCAATAGTTTTTTAATAGCAACTTTATGTGTCCTCGTTATCGTGGAAAGCACGTTTGGGATTTATAGCGTGACCTGATCATTAAGCAATGCATTGATTGTGTCCTCTATCGACATTACCCATCTTTCACTCAATGTCTTGTTTGCTGTGCGACTGTGGGCAAAGAGTGCGTCTGCGGTACGCTTTGAGTGTTTTTGTATCTTTGGTGTGTGCAGGGTTTTGACTTTGATTCGAGCATTTTGAGGGTTGAGTGTGTCACATCTGTGGATCTGTTGGCCATGGTAACATGTTTTGAGTCAGTGCACTCAACCCTATCTTGCACATGCGACACAATAGACAAGACTATCAAAACATTGGCTAGTCCAACACATCAACTTTGTACATCACTTTTATCACGAACATGGCTTATCATGGGGAAGGGGTGTGACTGATGTCGTGCAAACCTTTTTCTGTGGGTTAGTTAATCAGTTGGGAGAACGCACAATATCGCTAATTCTCCTTCTGTTCCAGAAAACAAACAGGGCGTGAAGGAGGTCCGTCTGTTATTGTTTGACATGCACCTCCGTCACTAGTCCGTATGCACAATGTTCTTATCACCACTTCACATTCTTTGTCATCCGCATTTGTCGACAATCGAACCCCTGACACAAATATGTGCCAGTGCCATTTTCCTTGTGCAAGATACAAGACACTGTTATTGCTTGGTTGTCATGCATTGTGAAAAACACGCAGGACAGACTTGTCGAGGAGGGGGTGGAAGATCAGGGATCCAGCGGTGGAAGGGAGAATAATTTTCTTCATTCATCTGACAAGTGGCGAAACAACACGCCAGCCACGTTATCAGCTCCCCAATTGCACGTGGCAGAATCGAAATAAAACACAGTGTACTTTGGTGATTTTTTTTTTCAATTGCAGTTCCTTCCTATATTTCATATTAATTATTCTGGTAGGTTAGATTACGTACAGGACCACTTGGTTTTCACCCAGAACAATACACGTTTTCTCGATCGATGCACTATTTCCTTCATTAAACCAACCTTGAAAGCAGGAATAATTCAAAACGCGCCTTATCAACCACTCACAATCCTCGTCTTCCAGAGAGAGAGAGGAGAGGGAGAGAGAGAGATAGGGAGAGAGAGAGAGAGAGAGAGAGAGAGAGAGAGAGAGAGAAGAGAGAGCAGAGAGAGAGAGAGAGAGAGAGAGAGAGAGAGAATGAGAGAGAGAGGAGGAGAGAGTAGAGAGAGAGAGAGAGAGGAGAGAGAAGAGAGAGAGAGAGAGAGAGAGAGAGCGAGAGAGAGAGGAGAGAGAGAGAGAGAGAGAGAGAGAGAGAGAGAGAGAGAGAGAGAGAGAGAGGAGAGATATGAGAGAGAGAGAAGAAAAGGAGAGAGAGAGAGAGAGACTTGGACTGTTTTTAATTGCCATGTGACAATAACAAGGAGACCGTGAAATTTTGAATTAACTAAAGAATCAAGCAAAGCGGGAAAAAGTAATAATTATAGAGAAAAATACGACAACCAAAGGACATCATATTGACTTGCACATGTGGCACCCGCCAGTCATATCAATTATAATAAACAAGTCAAAAGAGCTATTTACGCAAACAAGAACAACGTCGCGTTATTGAACTTCCACACTTCACCCACATAAATGCAACCACTCCTGGCAGGCTCACCTCTGTCGTGCACTTACGCCCGAATCGCACACACACACATACACGCACGCGTACGCACACAAGAGCACACTGTGACGCACGCGGCGCACGCACGGTCGCACTACGTCAGTCACGCACACGCACGCACTGACGCACACACAGCACACCAAACGCGGATAGACACACACACTACCACTCACGGTGTATTCAATGACATACCGACATATCATCATATGGCCGACCATTCAGTGTTATTAAAACTGAAGGCGGCAAAATCGCTATCTGTCAACAGATATGCTTTGTATTTCTGTAGTTTCCAGGGCAAGAGCAATAAATCTGCAAGTGAGAATAATTTTTTTTCATTGTCAGTGACAGAGTCCTGGTTATAATCCCGTGGTCCTGAATTGCCTACATCTCGACAAAAAAGCTATAACATTTATCACGATAGTATCGTGGAGGCCTTACATTTAAACAAAAATGTGCTCTTTAGGGCAAGTGGATGTATCAGCGGAGTACCATCCTTTTAGATGCGTTTTAACTCTTAACTCTTAATCTAAATATACAAGACGGAACCTGTACGAACCATTTGTTATCAATAAGTTTTAATATATTTTTCTGTTTGAGAAAATGTTTTCCTTAAATGGAAAAAAACCGCGATATTGTTTCAGTACCTATTGTCCAAGATGCATGCCAATCTTGCTTTTGTTGTTATGGATGCAATTATTCTATCTTTGACTTCATTTAGAAAATTTTGTTCTAAACCAAAACTGCCTGACACAAATCCAAACAACTCCGTAAACCAATGAGAATCAATAATGTTTTCACTGAATGAGGCCCCTTTTTGCTTAACCAAATTCAAGTTTGATTTAACATCATATCATATAGCTTGCCTGCACAGATCTTTGAGGCGGGAGCTGAGCAAGCTCGCCAGTAGTTAATGCACTTACCCATTGTTCTAATGTATAAAGGGTAGCGACCGGAACTCACCATAAAGCATTTTATTTGAGAGAGTGTGAAGGTCTGAAAGAAATTCGTTTGATTGCATATACTGACTTTTTTCAAAAAAACTTTCAATATTATTATTGTTAATATCCCAAACCGGAGAGAGAGAGAGAGAGAGAGAGAGAGAGAGAGAGAAGAGAGAGAGAGAGAGCGAGAGAGAGAGAGAGAGAACATCTTTTGAGTGAATGTAACACCGAAAGCCAGACCCTAGCTAGCTTGCAAATATGCATCCCGCAGTGCATATATGGAACACAAGGAGTACAGCACCAACCATCCCTCCGTCCACTGACGGTGGGTGGTCCAAGGTACGGTGACCAACAAGCCTCCTTCCACTGACTTGGTGCCATAGTAACGACAACAATCCGTCCGTCCACTGACTTGGTGCCGAAGTACGGCAAACAAGCCGTCCGTCCACTTGACTTGGTGCCAACATTACGGCAACAACCCGCCGTCCACTGACTTGTTGCCAAGTACGACAACAAGCCCTACCGTCCCCTGACTTTGGTGCCAGTAGCGGGACAACAAGCCGTCCGTCCACTGACTTGGTGCCAATATGACCAAGCCTCCCAATCCACGACTTGGTGCAAAGTAACGACAACACGCCCTCCCGTCCACTGATGACTTGGTGTCCAAGTATGACCAAGCCGTCCATCCACTGACTTGGGTGCAAAGTACGGCAACAAGCCTCCGTCCACTGCATGACTGGTGCAAGTACGGCAACAAGCCCTCGTCCAACTGCATGACTTGGTGCAGAAGTACGGCAACAAAGCCCTCCGTCCACTGCATGACTTGGTGCCAAGTATGACAAGGAGTAGCCGTCCAATTCCACTGACTTGGTGCCAAGTATGGGCAACAAGCCCTCCGTCCACTGCATTACATTTGGTGCCAAGTACGGCAACAAGCCCTCCGTCCACTGCATGACCTTTGTGCCAGAGTTACGACGACAGCAAGCCGTCCATACCCCTGTACTTGGTGGCAAAGTATGGCAACAAGCCCTCCGTCCACTGACTTGTTGCCAGAGTACTCAACAAGACCGTATTCATACCACTTGACTTGGTGCCGAAGTACGGACAGGCAACGAGCCCATCCGTCCACAAGCCCTCCGTCCAATGACTTGATGCGAAGGTAGTTTATTATGTTTGTTATGCTATGCTATGGTAAACAGTAGTTATTAATGTTTTATGCAATGGCTATGGTAAACAAGTAAGTTATTATGTGTGTTAGTCTATCTATGAAAGCACAGTCTGCCCCACGAAAAAGACCAAGCCTGGTGGAGCTGGGCCAACAAGCCCATTCCCAGGCCCGATCCAGCATTTTATTTTTTGTGAAAATCGAGTTCCCGTCCCTTGGCGTGAAATAATGAGTTTTGATGCGCGAATGACCACTACCTGCTGCTGTGTGCCTCCAGATTTGGCCTTCATTCTTTGCCCACTGCCAGCCATATTTTGAACCACCCGTTTGCTCATGTTGGCTCTATTGGGTCTTCGTCAAGTAAGTTTATTGGTGGTAACAATGAATAAGATGGTCGACACCATTTAAGATGCCATTTAGTTTTAGTCCTGTTACGGCTTTAGCCTGTTTAGCCTTTAGGGTGCAGAATTCCACAAGAGAAGGAGAAGAAATCTATCGTTTTTGACACGGAATACGAATAGGTAGTCCTGAATAGTCCTCAGTAGTGAGTAGTCTGTCTGCTGGTTGCCTACTCCTCCAAACACAATAAGCAACGATGCCCTGGTAGGAACCTATAGAATTTTTAGTTTTTTGCTCAATCTAATGAAAGTTTATGTACATAGGAAAGAGCGTTGAAAAGCCAGGATACCCAAATTTATCATAATGCGAGTCAAAAATTGAGAAAGTTAAGACGACGTTTTAACTGATAGCCTTTTTTACCATGAGCTTATACTAGCGAAAAAGTTGATACGACGGTTACCGTATCAAAGGTTGTGGATGAGTCTGAACTTCAAAACAGCCATACGTTATTTATTTTTTAGCCAAGAAGCAAATCTTGGTACCAAACCATAAAGCTTATTATAATGGGGCAACGTTCACACCTCAAGCCTTTGACTAGATTAGTCCTAGGAGACCTTTTAGTGGCGCCTAGGTGGCAAGCACGAACACGCAAGTATCGCAACATCAAACATGTAAATTTCAGAAAACAACATGTCGGGACATGGCTTCGACGTAACACCTGTTCCCGCTATGTGTATCCCGTTGGAGCAGCATTGAGAATTTATGTCTAGATGCAAACATCACATTTGCTGTACGCTCCAGACAACTAATCGATGTAACTAAGCATTTGTTTCAAAAAGCAAGGTCATTCATCGTTCAGAAATTATAAACTAATGAATTGGACCCATATTTGATCTGCTTGCTCTCTCGCATCGACCATCTTCGCGAAAAAAAGATTGTTCCCTAGGGGAATGACCGGGGTAGGTGTCGTGCTTCAAGAGTAACCACCATAAAAAGCACAAGGAAGATGACAGCTCTGTTTTCGTGCACGATTTAGGGCCAAAATTGGGGTTCAGATTTTCACCGTGGAAAAATCGTCTGCGCTTGACCTACACATTCGGTATGTGTGTCGTTTTGCCTGTGAGCCCTGGGGTCGAACCACAGTACTCAGAGCACTGGAAATAGCCTTGATGTATCCCCGCACAGTACAAGAGGCTCCCAATTTGTGCTTGGCTCCCAAGATTGTGGAGCGACCGTTTTTCTTCTTCTTTCATCAATCCAACCACCATCATCTAAATTTGATCGGTTTTGTTTGGCGTAGAACGTGGGCTTCGTCAGGCAGTAAACTGGTCGGTAAACATATATTGCCGGCCCAGAGTATGATGCAGCTGTTTTACAGATGTGGAGCAAATGTAGGGTTGGACGGGTTTAGATTATGTATTCCTCAGATCCGGGATTTTGAAGCCTCCACCGAGCCGTATGTCACTGGTGACTTTTATTGCTTCAGGGATAGGGAGGTTCCAAATCTACGTAGTCCGGTAAAAGAAGGAAACTTTCTATAGAATTGTCTTGCAGGAGGAAGGGAGGTAGTGAGACTCGGTGTGACTGTCTTGTTTGCGTTTGACAGTGTTGGCGGTTTGAGAGACGGGCTGTAGGGGTGTTGATGGTAAGTGTCCCCCTTAGTGACCGCTGATTTTGAAGTAATTGGAACCAGGCTATGCCCGCCTCCCTGTCCGGCGCGTGGTATTCCAGTGCAGCTGAGTGTACATGTGCTTCACGCTGGATGTCTGACGTTGCCCTTTTCACAGGAGGGACACCCAACGGGTCAGGGCCCGTCGCTGAACCTTTTCCGTCTTTTTTCTCATCTGCCGACATTCTATGCGCGGTGTAGGGTCCCATACCGGGCGAGGCATATTCTATTGTGGTTGCCTGATACTGCTATCGACCTTGTATGCCCTCTATCTCTTTGATTGTTGACTGACCCCACTTTTTAGGTGGCGCCGGAGGAAGCCAAGGGTCTTAGGACTGTGGCTTTAGCTGTGATGCACCATTTGAGATGTGGGTTGTCCGCGTTCTAAGGTCTTGTGATATGATAACACCCCAGATGACTTGGTCCCTCCTCTTACCCGTTTCAGATTTCAAGGTCGCTAGCCCCCATCTGAGTTGTTAGTTTTTATCAGGGATGATTTCTTTCTTTTCTGTTCACTTATGGAGTGCTTCGACATTTGTTCCGTGGTGGACAGGACTATCCATCTTGTTCTCCCTGTCCCCAATGGCGTGCCAACGCATTGAGGTCAATTGTTTGGAGATTTCCTCGTGGGGGGTTTTTGGGGGGTTGTGGTGTGGGGGTTGCTGTGTGGGTGGCATGGAGATGTTCACATTGTTCGGATGAAAGAGGGTATCGTGTATCTTGAAAAGTGAGGACGTAGTAAGTTGAAGAGATAGCTGGTCCTTTGGAAGAACTCCTTGATGAATGACAGGGAAAATGGCCGGCTCCCAAGACATAACCTTGGGGTACTCCTGAGTTCCACAGGGATTGCTTCAGACGTGGCTCGCTGTTCCAAAGCCAAACTCTACTGTTGTCACCTGCGCAGTGAAAGACTCTCATTCCATCTTTTGATTGATCACCCCCCTTAGATCCCATAGGATGGTGGAACTTGTGGTATGAGGAGGATTGGGAAACCTTATCGAAAATGGCCTTTTACAAGTCCCTGATGCAGAGGCCTCGGTTCTGTCTCGCCTTCTCGCGATGTTGGCCAGGAAAGCCTATCCACCATGCCCATTAAGCTGGCTCTCAGCCGACAGATCCTCCTCTCCCTAGAACCCCTATGTGTCTGTTTCCTCACTGAGTATGCTCATTGTCCTGCGTGGCGGAATCCTATAATTTACTGACACAATATTATTTCAGTATTATGCACTTGAATATTAGTGAAGGGGTATGGGGGCGGTAGTTCTGGTTTGTAGCGCTCAGAACCGGCCTTCTTAGTACAGCTAACCTGACCAACGAAGGGGACAAATTCACAGACTGCCTATCTATCAGGCCGTGCTATAGCTTTCCTAGCTAGAAGGAACCTGTGAGAATCTGTGAGTATCCTGTATCAGGAACAATCAGAAGTGTTGATTTGGGTCACGTTAACAGCCACGAGATAAGTAGGAGAACAGACGTTAAAACCTCTAGCTTGTGATTCAACTTATATAATGGGGTGGAGCAATTAAAAACTGTGTTCATTCGTATTATCTGTCCCTAGACCAGGGAGATTGAGTCTGTTGACTGACGGATAGCCATGGAACTTATGGCTGTGTTGTGTTTTTCTAGGTTGTGTTCTAACCTATCTGTCCAATGTCCACATTTCAAACGCTGCCTATTCGGCCTGACAAATTGCCAGCGGACTATGCGGTGTTATGTTCTAGAACCTAATCTGCCAATGTCCACATTACGCCGCTACTGACAAGCCACTGGACTATGCTGTGTTATGTTCTAGTTTGGTTTCTAAACCTATCTGCCATAGTCCGACATTTAACCCTCAGCTAACTTGACAAACCCTATGGACCTATCTGCGTGTGTTTGTGATTCTTTCATACCTATCTGCCAAATGTCCACATATTAACACCCTACAAACTGACAAAGCGCATGGACTATGCTGTGTTGTGTTGCTAAGGTTGTGTTGTCTCTAACTACTATCATGCCAATTTTCCACCTTTAACTGTCCCCTAGGTAGCTGACAAAGCCATTGACTAGCTATGCTGTGTTTATGTTTCTAGTTAGTGGTTTCGTAACGTAGTCTGCCAATGTCCACATTTAAATCCACCCTATCTGGACAAGCCATCGGACTGTATTATGCTGTGTTATGTTCGATTGACCTATAGGATCTGCCAATGTCCACATTTAACACCCTACTGACAAGCAGGACTATGCTGTGTTATTTTCTAATACCATAATTCTGCAATTGTCCTTACGTATTTAACGACTCTTTAGAGTTGGTAGCACCTCAACCTTGTACAAAGGCTCATTGTGAACTCTGCTGTGTGTTGATTTCTACAGGAACCTATCTGCCAATGTCCACATTTAACACCCTACTGACAAAGCCATGGACTATGCTGTGTTATGTTCTAACCTATAGATCTGCCAATGTCCACATTTAACGCCCTACTGACAAAGCCATGGACTATGCTGTGTTATGTTCTAACCTATAGATCTGCCAATGTCCACATTAACGCCCCAAGAATGGTAATCAATGACTGAAAGTTGGGCTTTTTCCCGTCAATTGATTATATTTCGTACAGCCCCCATATTTTTATGCTGCGGATACTTCGGTTTCTTACACCGGAAATATCAATAATGACTCATTGACTCTACCACCAAAGTCAAACTGCTTTCCTACACCACCATGGTACGGACTATATTATATAATTATGGAGTACGCCTTTGCTGTCATCTAGGTAACGACACTCACCAGCTACACAGATTTACACAGATGGCTCAGTTTTATAATCTTATACAGGAGCTGGATTTGTGATCCTGCTGATTTAAAAGTTAAAAAATCATTCTGTTTAGGAACAAGACTTTATGGCCTGTATCTTGGATACCTGATGTTAATTTATGGGCAATTCTACAACATTCTAATTTGCGCTGTACTTCTTAAAATCTGTTCTTTATAGCTTACGAATAACTGGAGGATGCAAACCATTGTAGGATGATTTTTGATTTTTGATATCAAATTCTATAGATGCATTCTATCATGGCTAAAGGAACTTTTGTGTAGAGTTTTGCTGGCATCCCATCACATTGCTGGTATTTATTGGAAGTAAACAGCTTCTGCTGAATACAATTAGCAAAAGAATGATGCCCTTTCAAGAAAGTGCCATCCAGATTATGTACATGGTGTGAATAACTGGAAAAACATGAAATAAATTCAAGCGTATTAATATTATGTCAAAGGATCCTTTGTTCTAGTTCAATCTAGCCGAAACATTCACCTACAATTCATGGAAGACCCAAATTTTCGCCAAAGATGTACATGTATGTAGCAGGCGCTGTGTGGGTCACCCACGTCTGTTCTATTCATCATATTGATTGTTGAATGTCCAGTTTTAACTTCCTCATATACAACAACATTCTAAGATAAATATAGCAAAGTTTAGAGCCTTTAAAAGCAATCATTTACAGCCCTGGAATGATTGAACCATGTTGCAAAGGTTGATATCCAGGTCTGAGATTTGTTCATGTGGATTGTTATAATTGATTTCATTACTTTACGGTTGATTATTGTATTTATTGTTTCATAAAAGAAAAGAAAATTTCACTAGCAGCAATTCCCTACCTCGGCACGATTAGGTTTTCGTGCACGTGGCACATGCACACCACAAAAACACCACACACACACACAGGTTTTCACACAAGCACACACACACACACTATATGAGCGCGCATCAGCGCTACGTTTGTGGGTGGACTGACAATTTTGACTCGGTGCCCTCTTTTCAATTCATTGATTTGTTTGTTGTTGTTATTTTATTTTTAAAAATTTAAGTCTAATATCACCATTGTTGTGAACAGACTTTAAATGAAATCAATCAGTCAAATCAACACAGCAGCTAGAGATCATGGTACAGCGCAGGGCAGCCAGATTCCCTTGTAACAACTACACAGACAAGTCACCTGGCTGCGTTGACAATTCTCAGGGAGCTGCAGTGGGACAGCCTAGAAGAGCGGAGGAAGATCAGCCGCCTGAGTTTGCTGCATCAAATCAACAAGGGATTGGTTGACTTCAATCCAAATCAGTACCCAAGACCCAGCCACCCTAGTTTGCTGCATCAAATCAACAAGGGATTGGTTGACTTCAATCCAAATCAGTACCCATGACCCAGCCACCCTAGTTTGCTGCATATAATCAATAAGGGATTGGTTGACCAATCCGAATCAGTACCCATGACCCAGCCACCCTAGTTTGCTGCATCAAATCAATAAGGGATTGGTTGACTTCAATCCAAATCAGTACCCATGACCCAGCCACCCTAGTTTGCTGCATCAAATCAACAAGGGATTGGTTGACTTCAATCCAAATCAGTACCCATGACTAAGCCACCCTAGAACAAGAGGAACACAGAGATTGTTTCAAGAAAGGACATCAAGGTCAGCACAGTCCAGACAGAGGCCTTCTATTGTGTCAAGGTGTATTGTATTGTGCTGTACATCGAGTCCAGACAGAGGCTTCACATCAAGGTGCACATACAGTGAGATGTATTGTAATGTATTGTATTATAATAATGTACTGTAATACAGGCCCAAGGCATGGGGGGCCAGTCATCGAGGCCACAGTCCAGACAGAGGCTTCACATCAAGGCACACAGTGAGATGTATTGTATTGTATTATAATAATGTACTGTAATACAGGCCCAAGGCATGGGGGGCCAGTCATCGAGGCCACAGTCCAGACAGAGGCTTCACATCAAGGCACACAGTGAGATGTATTGTATTGTATTATAATAATGTACTGTATTACAGGCCCAAGGCATGGGGGGCCAGTCATCGAGGCCAGCACAGTCCACTACAGAGGCTTCACATCAAGGCACACAGTGAGATGTATTGTAATGTATTGTATTATAATAATGTACTGTATTACAGGCCCAAGGCATGGGGGGCCAGTCATTCGAGGCCACAGTCCAGACAGAGGCTTCACATCAAGGGACACAGTGAGATGTATTGTAATGTATTGTATTATAATAATGTACTGTAATACAGGCCCAAGGCATGGGGGGCCAGTCATCGAGGCCACAGTCCAGACAGAGGCTTCACATCAAGGCGCGCAGTGAGGTTTACCCAGGAGCTGCCCATGTACGTCGCTTCATTGTGCCCGACAACAAGGTGTGTGTATGTGTGTGTATATGTCAGTGTGGTGTGTGTATATCAGTGTGTGTGTGTGTGTGTATATATCAGTGTGTGTGTGTGTGCATGTTAGATCTCTCTGTGTGTGTGTGTGTGTGTGTCACTCTGTGTGTGTGTGTGTGTCACTCTGTGTGTGTGTGTGTGTTGCGTGCATCGCGATGTGCTGTATGTGTGTGTCGCCTGTCAGTGTGTGTGTATAGTGTGTAGTGTGTGCGTGCATGCATGTGTATGTGTGTGTGGTGTATGAGTGTGTGTGCCGATCACTGTGTGTATGTGTGTTTGTGTGTGTAAGTTGTGTGTGTGCTTGTGTGAGTTGTCAAGTCAAGTCAAAATGATCTTTATTGACGATAAAAGAGTAAGCTTGGGGGATAAAGCTTTTTTACATCCTCTGTGTATGTGTGTGTGTGTACGTTTGTGTGCGTGTGTGAATGTCTGTATTTGTGCGTGTGGTGCGCATGTGTGTGTGTGTATGTGAGAGAGAGAGAGAGAGATACAGACATATAGAGAGAGGTGGGGAGACAGAAAAGAGAGAGATAATTTAATTAATGTCTGTAAAGCTCATATGTCTAATACCAAAGTTCCATGTCTGTAAAGCTCATATGTCTAATACCAAAGTTCCGACGGTCGTGGAACATCCTGGTGGAAGGATTTCTCAGCCCCCCCCCGCTCAACAAAAGGTTTGACGGACAGCAAAATTACGGACAGATGCCTGAAATTACTGTTTTCAGAGCTTGGGATTACTGACAGTGAAGATTTGGGTAAACAGTCTGGCAGCATGCCTGAAATAACTGATTTAGAGCTTGGATTACTGACTAGAGGTGAACATTTGGGGTAGACAGGTTCTGGGCAGATGCCTGAAATAACTGATTTTAACATAGACAGGAAGCAACAAATCAGCGTCTTTCGGGTAGGAAAAAGGTCCTTTAATAGAAAAAAAAAAAAAATGTTTTTAAAGAGGTTAATTCTACTCAGTCAATTTTTCTCATTTCTAAAAAAAAAAAAGCTTCTTCTTCCATCGCTTCCTGCTTGCTGTCACTTTTGTTGTGTCTCCTTTTCCCTTCTTCTTCACATCGCTTCCTGCTTGCTGTCACTTTTGTTGTGTTTGATTTCCCTTCTTCTTCCATCGCTTCCTGCTTGCTGTCACTTTTGTTGTGTCTCGTCCTTTCCCTTCTTCTTCCATCGCTTCCTGCTTGCTGTCACTTTTGTTGTGGTCCTCATTTTCCTTCTTCTTCCATCGCTTCCTGCTTGCTGTCACTTTTGTTGTGTTTGATTTCCCTTCTTCTTCCATCGCTTCCTGCTTGCTGTCACTTTTGTTGTGTCTCCTTTCCCTTCTTCTTCCATCGCTTCCTGCTTGCTGTCACTTTTGTTGTGTCTCCTTTTCCTTCTTCTTTCATCTCTTCCTGCTTGCTGTCACTTTTGTTGTGTCTCCTTTCCCTTCTTCTTCCATCGCTTCCTGCTTGCTGTCACTTTTGTTGTGTTTCCTTTTCCTTCTTCTTCCATCGCTTCCTGCTTGCTGTCACTTTGGTTGTGTCTCCTTTTCCTTCTTCTTCCCACGCTTCCTGCTTGCTGTCACTTTTGTTGTGTCCTCCTTTCTCCTCTTTTTCCTCCCTTTTATTCCTTCTCCTGCTTCTCCTGTCACTATTTGTTCTGTCCTCCTGTTCCCTTCTTCTTTATTTTCTCTCCTTTTTTATTTTTGTCACTTTTTATTTACCTCTCTCGCCTTTCCTTCTTCTCTCTTCTTCATTCCACCGGTTCCTGCTTGTTGTTACTTTTGTTGTTCTTCTTCTTTTCCCTCTCCTTCCTCGCTTCCCTGCTTGATCTTCACTTTTGTTGTGTCTCCTTTCCCTTCTTCTTCCATCCTTTCCTTTCTTCTCTGTCTTTTTTCCCTTGTGTCCTCTTCTCTTCCTCTTTCCTCTTTCCGTGCTTGCTTTCACTTTTCCTCCTTGTCTTCCTTCCACCCCCCTGTCTATCATCGCTTCCTCACCCTTTTCTGTCTTTCTTCCTCCTTCCTTTCTCTTTTGCTCTTCTCTCTTCTCTCTCCTTTCCTGCTTGCTGTCACTTTTGTTGTGTCTCATTTCCCTTCTACCTCTTGTCATCGCTTCCTCCTTCCTCCTTATCTTCTCTCCCCCTCTCCTTTCCCTTTCTCTTCTTCCAGTCTCATCGCTTCATCTCCTTCATCTTCACTTTTGTTGTGTCTCTTCCTTTTCCTTCTTCTTTCATCGCTTCCTGCTTGCTGTCACTTTTGTTGTGTCCTCTTTTTCTTTCTTCTTTCCTTCTTCTTCTCCTTGTTCCCTTCCGCTCTTCTTCCATCGCTTCCTGCTTGCTGTCACTTTTGTTGTGTCTCATCTCCATGTCCTTCTTCCAATCCGCGTTCCTGCTTGCTGTCACTTTGTTGTGTCTCCTCTTCCTTCTTCTTCCATCGCTTGCCTGCTTGCTGTCACTTTGTTGTTGTCTCCTTTCCTTCGTCTTCCATCGCTTCCTGCTTGCTGTCACTTTTGTTGTGTCCCTCATTGCCCTTCTTCTTCCATCGCTTCCCTGCTTGCTGTCCTTTTGTTGTGTCTACCTTTCCTTCTTCTTCCATCGCTTCCTGCTTGCCTGTCACTTTTGTTGTGTCTCCTTTCCCTTCTTCTTCCATCGCTTCCTGCTTGCTGTCACTTTTGTTGTGTCTCATTTTCCTTCTTCTTCCATCGCTTCCTGCTTGCTGTCACTTTTGTTGTGTTTGATTTTCCTTCTTCTTCCATCGCTTCCTGCTTGCTGTCACTTTTGTTGTGTCTCCTTTCCCTTCTTCTTCCATCGCTTCCTGCTTGCTGTCACTTTCGTTGTGTTTCATTTTCCTTCTTCTTCCATCGCTTCCTGCTTGCTGTCACTTTTGTTGTGTCTCATTTCCCTTCTTCTTCCATCGCTTCCTGCTTGCTGTCACTTTTGTTGTGTCTCCTTTTCCTTCTTCTTCCATCGCTTCCTGCTTCCTGTCACTTTTGTTGTGTCTCATTTCTGCTTCTTCTTCCATCGCTTCCTGCTTGCTGTCACTTTTTGTTGTGTCTCCTTCCCTTCTTCTTCCATCGCTTCCTGCTTGCTGTCACTTTTGTTGTGTCTCATTTCCCTTCTTCTTCCATCGCTTCCTGCTTGCTGTCACTTTTGTTGTGTCTCCTCTTCCTTCTTCTTCCATCGCTTCCTGCTTGCTGTCACTTTTGTTGTGTCTCATTTCCCTTTTCCCATCGCTTCCTGCTTGCTGTCCTTTTGTTGTGTCTCATTTCCTTCTTCTTCCATCGCTTCCTGCTTGCTGTCACTTTTGTTGTGTCTCATTTCCCTTCTTCTTCCATCGCTTCCTGCTTGCTGTCACTTTTGTTGTGTCTCCTTTTCCTTCTTCTTCCATCGCTTCCTGCTTGCTGTCACTTTTGTTGTGTCTCATTTCCCTTCTTCTTCCATCGCTTCCTGCTTGCTGTCACTTCCTGCTTGTTGTGTTGTCCTCTTCCTTCTTCTTTCATCGCTTCCTGCTTGCTGTCACTTTTGTTGTGTCTCCTTTCCCTTCTTCTTCCATCGCTTCCTGCTTGCTGTCACTTTTGTTGTGTCTCCTTTTCCTTCTTCTTCCATCGCTTCCTGCTTGCTGTCACTTTTGTTGTGTCTCCTTTTCCTTCTTCTTCCATCGCTTCCTGCTTGCTGTCACTTTTTGTTGTGTCTCCTTTCCCTTCTTCTTCCATCGCTTCCTGCTTGCTGTCACTTTTGTTGTGTCTCCTTTCCCTTCTTCTTCCATCGCTTCCTGCTTGCTGTCACTTTTGTTGTGTCTCATTTCCCTTCTTCTTCCATCGCTTCCTGCTTGCTGTCACTTTTGTTGTGTCTCCTCTTCCTTCTTCTTCCATCGCTTCCTGCTTGCTGTCACTTTTGTTGTGTCTGATTTCCCTTCTTCTTCCATCGCTTCCTGCTTGCTGTCACTTTTGTTGTGTCTCCTTTTCCTTCTTCTTCCATCGCTTCCTGCTTGCTGTCACTTTTGTTGTGTCTCCTTTTCCTTCTTCTTCCATCGCTTCCTGCTTGCTGTCACTTTTGTTGTGTTTGATTTTCCTTCTTCTTCCATCGCTTCCTGCTTGCTGTCACTTTTGTTGTGTCTTGATTTCCCTTCTTCTTCCATCGCTTCCTGCTTGCTGTCACTTTTGTTGTGTCTTTTCCCTTCTTCTTCCATCGCTTCCTGCTTGCTGTCACTTTTGTTGTGTCTCATTTCCCTTCTTCTTCCATCGCTTCCTGCTTGCTGTCACTTTTGTTGTGTCTCCTTTCCCTTCTTCTTCCATCGCTTCCTGCTTGCTGTCTTTGTCCTCTTGTGTTCTTTTCCCTTCTTCTTCCATCGCTTCCTGCTTGCTGTCACTTTTGTTTTGTGTCTGATTTTCCTTCTTCTTCCATCGCTTCCTGCTTGCTGTCACTTTTGTTGTGTCTGATTTCTTTCTTCTTCCATCGCTTCCTGCTTGCTGTCACTTTTGTTGTGTCTCCTTTTCCTTCTTCTTCCATCGCTTCCTGCTTGCTGTCACTTTTGTTGTGTCTCATTTCCCTTCTTCTTCCATCGCTTCCTGCTTGCTGTCACTTTTGTTGTGTCTCCTTTCCCTTCTTCTTCCATCGCTTCTTCTTTTGCATCGCTTCCTGCTTCGCTGTCACTGTTTTTTGTTGTGTCTCCTTTCCCTTCTTTTCCCTCGCTTCTTCTTGCTGTCTTCCTGCTTGCTGTCACTTCTTGTTCCATCGCTTCCTGCTTGCTCACTTTTGTTGTGTCCCTTCTTTCTTCTTCCATCGCTTCCTGCTTGCTGTCACTTTTGTTGTGTCTCCTTTTCCCTTCTTCTTCCATCGCTTCCTGCTTGCTGTCACTTTTGTTGTGTCTCCTTTTCCTTCTTCTTCCATCGCTTCCTGCTTGCTGTCACTTTTGTTGTGTCTCCTTTCCCTTCTTCTTCCATCGCTTCCTGCTTGCTGTCACTTTTGTTGTGTCTTTCCCTTTCTTCCTTCTTCTTCCATCGCTTTCCTGCACTTGCTGTCACTTTTGTTGTGTCTTCTTTCCACTTCTTCCATCGCTTCCTGCTTGCTGTCACTTTTGTTGTGTCTCCTTTTCCTTCTTCTTCCATCGCTTCCTGCTTGCTGTCACTTTTGTTGTGTCTCCTTTCCTTCTTCTTTCATCGCTTCCTGCTTGCTGTCACTTTTGTTGTGTCTCATTTCCCTTCTTCTTCCATCGCTTCCTGCTTGCTGTCACTTTTGTTGTGTCTCCTTTTCCTTCTTCTTCCATCCTGCTTGCTTCCTGTTGTGTCTCCTTTCCCTTCTTCTTCCATCGCTTCCTGCTTGCACTTTTGTTGTGTCTCATTTCCCTTCTTCTTCCATCGCTTCCTGCTTGCTGTCACTTTTGTTGTGTGCTTCCTGCTTGTCCTTTTTGTGTTTCCTTACATTCAAAATGGACTTATAGTCTGAAACATCTGTATTGTTTTTTTCTTTCTATTAAAGGACCTTTTTCCTACCCGAAAGACTGATTTGTTGTTCCTGTGTGCAAAGGTCCTAGTGGTCACAAATTACCTTCACTGATTTCAGAGTTTGGATTACTGACAGTGAACATTTGGGGTAGACAGGTCTGCAGATGCCTGAAATAACTGATTTCAGAGCTTGGATTACTGACAGTGAACATTTGGGGTAGACAGGTCTGCAGATGCCTGATATAACTGATTTCAGAGCTTGGATTACTGACAGTGGACATTTGGGGTAGACGGGTCTGGTGCAGGTGTCATGGAAAGGTCACATCATGTCATGATTGTGCAGGTGTCATGGAAAGGTCATGTCATGATTGTGCAGGTGTCATGATTGTCTGTGCAGGTGTCATGATTGTGCAGGTGTCATGGAAAGGTCATGTCATGATTGTGCAGGTGTCATGGAAAGGTTATGTCGTGATTGTCTGTGCATGTGTCATGGAAAGGTCATGTCATTATGGTACCGTGTCATGGAAAGGTCATGCCATGATTGTCTGTGCAGGTGTCATGGAAAGGTCATGCCATGTCATGATTATGCTGGTGTCATGTAAAGGTCATGTCATGATTGTCTGTGCAGGTGTCATCTCATGTCATGATTGTCTGAGCAGGTGTCATGGAAAAGTCGCGTCATGTGTGTGTGTGTGTGTGTGTGTGTGTGTGTCATGGAAGGTCATGTCTTGTCATGATCGGATGTGTCGTGGAAGGTCATGTCATGATTGTCTGTGCATGTGTCATTGAAAGGTCATGTGTCACGATTGTATGTGCAGGTGTCACGGAAAGGTCATGTCATGGTTGTCTGTGCAAGTGTAATGGAAAGGTCATGTCCTGATTGTATATGCAGGTGTCATGGAAAGGTCATGTCATGATTTTGCAGGTGTCATGGACAGGTCATGTCATGATTGTCTATGCAGGTGTCATGGAAAGGTCATAGCATGATGGTTTTCTATACAGGTGTCCTGGAAATGTCATGTCATGATGGTTTTCTATGCAAGTGTCATGGAAAGTTCACGTCATGTGGTTTAAGCAAATCTTTATTCATTTGAAAACGATCAAACAGAAAGACAATTAGAGCAACAACAAGCTCGAAGCTTATACCGTGCTCCTTAAATTAACATCATAATTGCACAATTGATTGAACAGATGGAGACTGCATTTAAATCACGTCATGTCATATGATGTTTTCTATGCAGGTATCATGGAAAGGTCATGTCATGTCATATGATGTTTTCTATGCAGGTGTCATGGAAAGGTCATGTCATGATGGTTTTCTATACAGGTGTCATGGAAAGTTCACGTAATGTCATGATGGTTTTCAATGCAGATATCATGGAAAGTTCACATCATGTCAGGATGGTTTTCTATACAGCTGTCATGGAAAGGTCATGCCATGTCATGATGGTTTTCTATACGGCTGTCATGGAAAGGTGTCATGTCGTGATGGTTTTCTATACAGCTGTCATGGAAAGGTTGTGTCATGTCGTGGTGGTTTTCTATACAGCTGTCATGGAAAGGTCGTGTCATGTCATGATGGTTTTATATACAGCTGTCATGGAAAGGTCATGTCATGGTGGGTTTTCTATACAGCTGTCATGGAAAGGTCGTGTCATGTCATGGTGGTTTTCTATACAGCTGTCATGGAAAGGTCATGTTATATGATGGTTTTCTATACAGCTGTCATGGAAAGTTCACGTCATGTTATATGATGGTTTTCTATGCAGCTGTCATGGAAATGTCATGTTTGTTATATGATGGTTTTCTATACAGCTGTCATGGAAAGGTCACATCATTTCATATGATGGTTTTCTATACAGCTGTCATGGAAAGGTCACATCATTTCATATGATGGTTTTCTATACAGCTGTCATGGAAAGGTCACATCATTTCATATGATGGTTTTCTATACAGCTGTCATGGAAAGGTCACATCATGTTATATGATGGTTTTCTATACAGCTGTCATGGAAAGGTCACATCATGTCATATGATGGTTTTCTATACAGCTGTCATGGAAAGGTCATGCCATGATGTTTTTCTATGCAGATGTCACGGAAAGGTCATGTCATGACGGCTTTCTATACAGGTGTAATGGAAAGGTCACGTCATGATGTTTTCTATGCAGGTGCCATGTAAAGGTCATGTCATGACGGCTTTCTATACAGCTGTCATGGAAAGGTCATGTCATGGTGGGTTTTCTATACAGCTGTCATGGAAAGGTCGTGTCATGTCATGGTGGTTTTCTATACAGCTGTCATGGAAAGGTCATGTTATATGATGGTTTTCTATACAGCTGTCATGGAAAGTTCACGTCATGTTATATGATGGTTTTCTATGCAGCTGTCATGGAAATGTCATGTTTGTTATATGATGGTTTTCTATACAGCTGTCATGGAAAGGTCACATCATTTCATATGATGGTTTTCTATACAGCTGTCATGGAAAGGTCACATCATTTCATATGATGGTTTTCTATACAGCTGTCATGGAAAGGTCACATCATTTCATATGATGGTTTTCTATACAGCTGTCATGGAAAGGTCACATCATGTTCATATGATGGTTTTCTATACAGCTGTCATGGAAAGGTCACATCATTTCATATGATGGTTTTCTATACAGCTGTCATGGAAAGGTCATGCCATGATGTTTTTCTATGCAGATGTCACGGAAAGGTCATGTCATGACGGCTTTCTATACAGGTGTAATGGAAAGGTCACGTCATGATGTTTTCTATGCAGGTGCCATGTAAAGGTCATGTCATGACGGCTTTCTATACAGGTGTAATGGAAAGGTCACGTCATGATGTTTTCTATGCAGGTGTCATGGAAAGGTCACATCATGTCACGATGGTTTTCTATGCAGGTGTCATGGAAAGGTCATGTCATGTCATGATGGTTTTCTATGCAGGTGTCATGAAAAGGTCACATCATGTCACGATGGTTTTCTTTGCAGGTGCCATGGAAAGGTCATGTCATGGTTTTCTATGCAGGTGTCATGGAAAGGTCACATCATGTCACGATGGTTTTCTTTGCAGGTGTCATGGAAAGGTCATGTCATGGTTTTCTATGCAGGTGTCATGGAAAGGTCACATCATGTCACGATGGTTTTCTATGCAGGTGTCATGGAAAGGTCACATGTCACGATGGTTTTCTATGCAGGTGTCATGGAAAGGTCATGTCATGTCATGATGGTTTTCTATGCAGGTGTCATGGAAAGGTCATGTCATGATGGTTTTCTATGCAGGTGTCATGGAAAGTCCCCTTCCCAGACTACAAACCTGTGGACTTCACTGCACCAACTGTGTCAGCCGCACCGGTGTGGGCCGATGTGGATGTCAGGAAACAGCACACTCAGTGAGTGAATTTATACAGTATTGTACACTGTGTTACTGTGAGCCGCACCAATCTGTTAACCGCACCAACTGTGTCAGCCGCACCGGTGTGGGCCGATGTGGATGTCAGGAAACAGCACACTCAGTGAGTGAATTTATACAGTATTGTACACTGTGTTACTGTGAGCCGCACCAATCTGTTAACCGCACCAACTGTGTCAGCCGCACCGGTGTGGGCCGATGTGGATGTCAGGAAACAGCACGCTCAGTGAGTGAATTTATACAGTATTGTACACTGTGTTACTGTGAGCCGCACCAATCTGTTAACCGCACCAACTGTGTCAGCCGCACCGGTGTGGGCCGATGTGGATGTCAGGAAACAGCACGCTCAGTGAGTGAATTTATACAGTATTGTACACTGTGTTACTGTGAGCCGCACCAATCTGTTAACCGCACCAACTGTGTCAGCCGCACCGGTGTGGGCCGATGTGGATGTCAGGAAACAGCACGCTCAGTGAGTGAATTTATACAGTATTGTACACTGTGTTACTGTTAGCCGCACCAACTGTGTTAGCCGCACCAACTGTGTTAGCTGTACCAACTGTGTTAGCCACACCAACTGTGTTAGCCGCACCAACTGTGTTAGCCACACCAACTGTGTTAGCCGCATTAACTGTGTTAACCGCACTTACTGTGTTAGCCGCACCAACTGTGTTAGCCGCACCAACTGTGTTAGCCGCACTTGGAAAATAAAGTTTAAGTTTTCAAAAGTTTTCAAGTTTACTGTGTTAGCCGCACCAAGAGTGTTAACCGCACCATCTGTGTCAGCCGCTCCGGTGTGGGCTGATGTAGATGTCAGGAAACAGCACGCTCAGTGAGTGAATTTATACAGTATTGTACACTGTGTTACTGTGAGCCGCACCAATCTGTTAGCCGCACCAACTGTGTCAGCCGCACCGGTGTGGGCCGATGTGGATGTCAGGAAACAGCACGCTCAGTGAGTAAATTTATACAGTATTGTACACTGTTAGCCGCACCGGTGTGGGCCGATGTGGATGTCAGGAAACAGCACGCTCAGTGAGTAAATTTATACAATATTGTACACTGTTAGCCGCACCTGTGTGGGCTGATGTGGATGTCATAAAACAGCCAACACAGGTAATGATATATTGTGTTGTGTTGTGTTGTGTTTTATTGTTTTGTTTCTTACTCTATGCTAGCAGGATCTGTGCTAGACATACAGCCAACACAGGTAATGATATATTGTGTTGTGTTGTGTTGTGTTTTATTGTTTTGTTTCTTACTCTATGCTAGCAGGATCTGTGCTAGACATACAGCCAACACAGGTAATGATATATTGTGTTGTGTTGTGTTGTGTTTTATTGTTTTGTTTCTTACTCTATGCTAGCAGGATCTGTGCTAGACATACAGCCAACACAGGTAATGATATATTGTGTTGTGTTTTATTGTTTTGTTTCTTACTCTATGCTAGCAGGATCTGTGCGGGCTAATGAGGACATTTGGATATAACCAGCACAGGGTTTGTCGTTGTTTTTTATGTCCCATATTCATATTTTAGCTTTTACACCAGCGTTATTTCTACTCTGTTCATTCTAACTCCCAATTCACAGCAACAACAGCTTCAAAGCCAGTGATCCACCGTCGTTATTTCTACTCTGTTCATTCTAACTCCCAATTCACAGCAACAACAGCTTCAAAGCCAGTGATCCACCGTCGTTATTTCTACTCTGTTCATTCTAACTCCCAATTCACAGCAACAACAGCTTCAAAGCCAGTGATCCACCATCGTTATTTCTACTCTGTTCATCTAACTCCCAATTCACAGCAACAACAGCTTCAAAGTCAGTGATCCACCGTCGTTATTTCTACTCTGTTCATTCTAACTCCCAATTCACAGCAACAACAGCTTCAAAGTCAGTGATCCACCGTCGTTATTTCTACTCTGTTCATTCTAACTCCCAATTCACAGCAACAACAGCTTCAAAGTCAGTGATCCACCGTCGTTATTTCTACTCTGTTCATTCTAACTCCCAATTCACAGCAACAACAGCTTCAAAGCCAGTGATCCACCGTCGTTATTTCTACTCTGTTCATTCTAACTCCCAATTCACAGCAACAACAGCTTCAAAGCCAGTGATCCACCGTCATTATTTCTACTCTGTTCATTCTAACTCCCAATTCACAGCAACAACAGCTTCAAAGCCAGTGATCCACCGTCGTTATTTCTACTCTGTTCATTCTAACTCCCAATTCACAGCAACAACAGCTTCAAAGCCAGTGATCCACCATCGTTATTTCTACTCTGTTCATTCTAACTCCCAATTCACAGCAACAACAGCTTCAAAGCCAGTGATCCACCGTCGTTATTTCTACTCTGTTCATTCTAACTCCCAATTCACAGCAACAACAGCTTCAAAGCCAGTGATCCACCGTCATTATTTCTACTCTGTTCATTCTAACTCCCAATTCACAGCAACAACAGCTTCAAAGCCAGTGATCCAACAGGCCGGTGTTAGGTCGTCAGGAGGCAACCACCAGAGGAGACACTTCACTGCTGCTGAGTCAGTTCTATGGTGTTCAGTGCAGCCTGTTCTGAGGGAGACACTTCACTGCTGCTGAGTCAGTTCTATGGTGTTCAGTGCAGCCTGTTCTGAGGGAGACACTTCACTGATGCTGAGCCACTTCTATGGTGTTCAGTGCAGCCTGTTCTGAGGGAGACACTTCACTGATGCTGAGTCACTTCTATGGTGTTCAGTGCAGCCTGTTCTGAGGGAGACACTTCACTGATGCTGAGTCACTTCTATGGTGTTCAGTGCAGCCTGTTCTGAGGGAGACACTTCACTGCTGCTGAGTCAGTTCTATGGTGTTCAGTGCAGCCTGTTCTGAGGGAGACACTTCACTGATGCTGAGTCACTTCTATGGTGTTCAGTGCAGCCTGTTCTGAGGGAGACACTTCACTGATGCTGAGTCACTTCTATGGTGTTCAGTGCAGCCTGTTCTGAGCTAGCATACTGGGGAAGGTCTTCCATGAGGAGAATGATTGCTTTGAACTTACAAATGAGCCATTCTCAAAAGGTGGAGCTGAAAATGGGACATTAGGGCTAACATTTCAAAATAAGATTTCAGTTCTAATTTTTTGGTTATAGCAAGTCTTAGTCATCTATTTTAAGAAATGGCATGTCAAAAGATAGTTTATCTTGTTATGCTTGAGAAATTTCATCATTTATTTCAAAAGTGACAAAATGTCGCGCGTGACAGTGGACAAAAACAACAGACACAAAAGTCTGTAGTAATGGCTAAAATCTGTATTATCTGTTCAGATTTAATTAGATCCTTGCAAATTTGTTTGAAAAATAATCAAAATGTGATTTGTTTGGTTCATAAATTTCTTTTTTAAACCTGTTTTTCCCCCCCATTGTCACGCGCAACATACACTAGAAACTTCATCCACCTTCAACTATGTCACGAATGACAGAACTCAGTGCTTCGTGTCGTCATGCAAGCAGCCAGAGTCCACAGAAATACAACAGAATTTATCTCCAATGCAATGCTCAATCACCAGAATTATCGGCAGCTTTCGGTTGTGACAAGGACGCAAAATCAACTTTCGTCCAAGTAAACACTTTTACATTCAGTGTTGGAGGTGTAAGAAACCACTAGCAAAACAACATGCCATTTTGCCTCTTTATAGCAACATTCAGTGTTGGAGGTGTAAGAAACCACTAGCAAAACAACATGCCATTTTGCCTCTTTATAGCAACATTCAGTGTTGGAGGTGTAAGAAACCACTAGCAAAACAACATGCCATTTTGCCTCTTTATAGCAACATTCAGTGTTGGAGGTGTAAGAAACCACTAGCAAAACAACATGCCATTTTGCCTCTTTATAGCAACATTCAGTGTTGGAGGTGTAAGAAACCACTAGCAAAACAACATGCCATTTTGCCTCTGTAGCAATTGCGTGTAACTGAACTACAATCAGCAACTAATCTATTGTTTTTTTACTTGTACTGGGGGTGTTTTTGGTTTGTGTGACACAATTTGTTGGCTGTGACAGTGTCTGAAGAAAAGACGAAAGGTCATAACCATACCTTCGCACCTGGAGTCCGCCATTTTCAAGTAGAGCGGTCACAATGTGATGTTCTCACGAGACTTTCTGCTGATGAAATGGCCGAAAGTCGAATAGCTACTTTTGGTTGCGAGTGTGAAAACCCAACATTTTCGGTTGTGATAAATGGACGAAAACGGGTACTGCGTGCTGGAAATAGTTTTTTGAAGCAAATGAACTGTCCAGTTGATAATGTTCGGCATAATAATGCACTGAATGTGTTCTTTAGTCGTTTCAAGGTGAGTTTACTGCACTAGCTGTGTAGAATACATTCAGAGCATTGTGTTTCATTGATCGCTGTGAGGACGAAGACTGTCACAACCGACAAACAGATTTTCAGACAGATTTTCTCACACAAAAATAAAAAACAGATTACAGTTTTGTGTCAGAAAACGATTTTTATTATTTCCTTAAACAGCTAAAACAAACAAGCAGTTCAACTATGTGGTTATAAGCCTTTTAATACGCATCAAGAACATGCACCCATCAATTGTCCCATTCGAAAATGAAAATTCACACATAAAAAATTTAAATATTCCTTAATTATTACTATATGTGGTTCTTCACATCAACATTTGTATCTTATGTATCTCTCAAAACATCCAGGATTGCTGCAACAGCTGATTTATTTCCAAATAATAATTGTTTAATAGAGAATCGGTAAGATAACTGGGCAAGGGTTGTTAGCAACGACCTTTTGAGAATGTTTCAAATCCTGTTATGCACTGTGCACAGACACACTGATTGCTCTGAACATACAAATCCTGTTATGCACTGTGACACAGACACACCAAGGGCTTAGCCGAAACACAATGAGCAGCTTTGTAACTACCGTCATTTTCGGACTATAATGCGATACTTTTTTTCTCCAATTTCGACCTATGCGCCTAATAAAACGAGGGCGCCCTATTATTGAACAAAATCGTGAGAAGAGAGGCAACGATTGCTGTGTTCAGTACAGTCTACTGTGAGTCACAACATAAACGAGGGCGCCCTATTATTGAACAACATCGTGAGAAGAGAGGCAACGATTGCTGTGTTCAGTACAGTCTACTGTGAGTCACAACATAAACGAGGGCGCCCTATTATTGAACAACATCGTGAGAAGAGAGGCAACGATTGCTGTGTTCAGTACAGTCTACTGTGAGTCACAACATAAACGAGGGCGCCCTATTATTGAACAACATCGTGAGAAGAGAGGCAACGATTGCTGTGTTCAGTACAGTCTACTGTGAGTCACAACATAAACGAGGGCGCCCTATTATTGAACAACATCGTGAGAAGAGAGGCAACGATTGCTGTGTTCAGTACAGTCTACTGTGAGTCACAACATAAACGAGGACGCCCTATTATTGAACAAAATCGTGAGAAGAGAGGCAATGATTGCTGTGTTCAGTAGTCTACTGTGAGTCACAACATAAACGAGGGCGCCCTATTATTGAACAAAATCGTGAGAAGAGAGGCAACGATTGCTGTGTTCAGTACAGTCTACTGTGAGTCACAACATAAACGAGGGCGCCCTATTATTGAACAAAATCGTGAGAAGAGAGGCAACGATTGCTGTGTTCAGTACAGTCTACTGTGAGTCTAGACATGAAAGTGGTCACGAGTCGACGATACAACAAATACTTACGTTATAATGCTTCAAAATCCCTATTATCGTAGATACCGTCAAACAGATGCCATAACCCTTCATTGGATGTAAAAGGCACCATTGTAGAGCTTAAAATGCCATAATTCTACCAGTTTTCGCGAAGAACAGTCCAAGCACAACAACAGGAAGTCGCACAAACGGAAGTTCGATTGTATGAAAGCCAACTCTCTTTTATGACAGCAGTAATGGTGGTCGGTAAACGTTTACTGGACATGCTTGGGCTTCAACGTTTGACTTTCTTTTGCGAGGTGTGTATCGCCTTATAAACGAGGGCGCCTTTTTCTTTATTTTTTTCTTGAAAATTGCCCTATTCGCCTTTTGCACGCAAGCACCTAATGGCCCGAAATATAAGGTATTAATAATAATAATAATAATAATGAGCATTTATATGCGCTTAATCTTAAACAAGCCCTAAGCGCTTACAATAATAAACAAATACATGAATAACCCCCCCACAAAACAAAGACAAACAACAACAACAACAACAAGCAGTAGAAAATATGAGAATGTCAAACATTTCCTCGCATACACACACACATGCACGCGCGCACACACAAACAAAACACACACACACACACCACACCACACCACACCCCACAACACAACACACGCCCGCACAAACCACACACTGCACACACACGCAGAGAAGGGACAAAAATTACTTTCCAAAAGAACAGAGCAGGCTACGATTTGAAGAGAGTGGTTTTGAGGGAAGACTTAAATGAAGAAAGGGAGTTGGCAGAACGGAGAGGAAGAGGGAGTTTGTTGCAAGTAGAGGAGGCCCGAAAAGAGAAGGAACGTTCACCGAGAGTCCTGGTGCAGTAACGAGGGATCTGGAGGAGAGAAGTGTCAGAAGAGGAGCGTAACTGTCTAAGAGGTGTGTAAAGGTTCAGGAGATCAGTGAGATAAGAAGGAGCAAGACCATTCAGGGACTTGTAACAGAGCAGAGAGAGCTTGTAGTCGATACTAACTGTGTTGATAACTCATATTATTTCCGGTAGTAATGCTGTGTTCATACAATCCCTGGAACTGGAGAAGGCATCCAGTCATGAAACGCTCCGATATGTATTCACTACAATATTATGAACTATATATTCCACAACTAGCATTGACTCATTCTAGCAGCAGCCATGATGTGTTGACAGTTGTCAGTGAAACTGTATATACAACAGCCATGATGTGTTGACAGTTGTCAGTGGAACTATATATACAGCAGCCATGATGTGTTGACAGTTGTCAGTGGAACTATATATACAGCAGCCATGATGTGTTGACAGTTGTCAGTGGAACTATATATACAGCAGCCATGATGTGTTGACAGTTGTCAGTGGAACTATATATACAGCAGCCATGATGTGTTGACAGTTGTCAGTGGAGCTATATATACAGCAGTCATGATGTGTTGACAGTTGTCAGTGGAACTATATATACAACAGCCATGATGTGTTGACAGTTGTCAGTGGAACTATATATACAGCAGCCATGATGTGTTGACAGTTGTCAGTGGAACTATATATACAGCAGCCATGATGTGTTGACAGTTGTCAGTGGAACTATGTATACAACAGCCATGATGTGTTGACAGTTGTCAGTGGAACTATATATACAACAGCCATGATGTGTTGACAGTTGTCAGTGGAACTATATATACAGCAGCCATGATGTGTTGACAGTTGTCAGTGGAACTATATATACAGCAGCCATGATGTGTTGACAGTTGTCAGTGAAACTATATATATACAGCAGCCATGATGTGTTGACAGTTGTCAGTGGAACTATATATACAGCAGCCATGATGTGTTGACAGTTGTCAGTGGAATTATATATACAGCAGCCATGATGTGTTGACAGTTGTCAGTGGAACTATATATATACAGCAGCCATGATGTGTTGACAGTTGTCAGTGGAACTGTATATATATACAACAGCCATGATGTGTTGACAGTTGTCAGTGGAACTATATATACAGCAGCCATGATGTGTTGACAGTTGTCAGTGGAACTATATATACAGCAGCCATGATGTGTTGACAGTTGTCAGTGGAACTATATATATACAGCAGCCATGATGTGTTGACAGTTGTCAGTGGAACTGTATATATATACAACAGCCATGATGTGTTGACAGTTGTCAGTGGAACTATATATACAGCAGCCATGATGTGTTGACAGTTGTCAGTGGGACTATATATACAGCAGCCATGATGTGTTGACAGTTGTCAGTGGAACTATATATACAACAGCCATGATGTGTTGACAGTTGTCAGTGGAACTATATATACAGCAGCCATGTGTTGACAGTTGTCAGTGGAACTATGTATACAGCAGCCATGATGTGTTGACAGTTGTCAGTGGAACTATATATACAGCAGCCATGATGTGTTGACAGTTGTCAGTGGAACTATATATACAGCAGCCATGATGTGTTGACAGTTGTCAGTGGAGCTATATATACAACAGCCATGATGTGTTGACAGTTGTCAGTGGAACTATATATACAACAGCCATGATGTGTTGACAGTTGTCAGTGGAACTATATATACAGCAGCCATGATGTGTTGACAGTTGTCAGTGGAACTATGTATACAGCAGCCATGATGTGTTGACAGTTGTCAGTGGAACTATATATACAACAGCCATGATGTGTTGACAGTTGTCAGTGGAACTATATATACAGCAGCCATGATGTGTTGACAGTTGTCAGTGGAACTATATATACAGCAGCCATGATGTGTTGACAGTTGTCAGTGAAACTATATATATACAGCAGCCATGATGTGTTGACAGTTGTCAGTGGAACTATATATACAGCAGCCATGATGTGTTGACAGTTGTCAGTGGAATTATATATACAGCAGCCATGATGTGTTGACAGTTGTCAGTGGAACTATATATATACAGCAGCCATGATGTGTTGACAGTTGTCAGTGGAACTGTATATATATACAGCAGCCATGATGTGTTGACAGTTGTCAGTGGAACTATATATACAGCAGCCATGATGTGTTGACAGTTGTCAGTGGAACTATATATACAGCAGCCATGATGTGTTGACAGTTGTCAGTGGAACTATATATATACAGCAGCCATGATGTGTTGACAGTTGTCAGTGGAACTGTATATATATACAACAGCCATGATGTGTTGACAGTTGTCAGTGGAACTATATATACAGCAGCCATGATGTGTTGACAGTTGTCAGTGGAACTATATATACAGCAGCCATGATGTGTTGACAGTTGTCAGTGGAACTGTATATACAACAGCCATGATGTGTTGACAGTTGTCAGTGGAACTATATATACAGCAGCCATGTGTTGACAGTTGTCAGTGGAACTATGTATACAGCAGCCATGATGTGTTGACAGTTGTCAGTGGAACTATATATACAGCAGCCATGATGTGTTGACAGTTGTCAGTGGAACTATATATACAGCAGCCATGATGTGTTGACAGTTGTCAGTGAAACTATATATACAACAGCCATGATGTGTTGACAGTTGTCAGTGGAACTATATATACAGCAGCCATGATGTGTTGACAGTTGTCAGTGGAACTATATATACAGCAGCCATGATGTGTTGACAGTTGTCAGTGGAACTATATATACAGCAGCCATGATGTGTTGACAGTTGTCAGTGGAACTGTATATACAACAGCCATGATGTGTTGACAGTTGTCAGTGGAACTATATATACAGCAGCCATGTGTTGACAGTTGTCAGTGGAACTATATATACAGCAGCCATGATGTGTTGACAGTTGTCAGTGGAACTGTATATACAACAGCCATGATGTGTTGACAGTTGTCAGTGGAACTATATATACAGCAGCCATGATGTGTTGACAGTTGTCAGTGGAACTATATATACAGCAGCCATGATGTGTTGACAGTTGTCAGTGAAACTATATATACAACAGCCATGATGTGTTGACAGTTGTCAGTGGAACTATATATACAGCAGCCATGATGTGTTGACAGTTGTCAGTGGAACTATATATACAGCAGCCATGATGTGTTGACAGTTGTCAGTGGAACTATATATACAGCAGCCATGATGTGTTGACAGTTGTCAGTGGAGCTATATATACAGCAGACATGATGTGTTGACAGTTGTCAGTGGAACTATATATACAACATGTGTTGACAGTTGTCAGTGGAGCTATATATACAGCAGTCATGATGTGTTGACAGTTGTCAGTGGAACCAGCTGGACGGGAAGATCGACCGCAGAAGTCATCTGGGTGTCTACCAGGTGGTCGACAACTGCCCCAGGTCAGTATGACAAAGTGCTAACTGTACAATGTAACTATGACAAAGTGCTAACTGTACAATGTCAGTATGACAAAGTGCTAACTGTACAATGTAACTATGACAAAGTGTTAACTGTACAATGTAACTATGACAAAGTGTTAACTGTACAATGTAACTATGACAAAGTGCTAACTGTACAATGTCAGTATGACAAAGTGCTAACAGTACAATGTAACTATGACAAAGTGCTAACTGTACAATGTCAGTATGACAAAGTGCTAACTGTACAATGTAACTATGACAAAGTGTTAACTGTACAATGTAACTATGACAAAGTGTTAACTGTACAATGTAACTATGACAAAGTGCTAACTGTACAATGTCAGTATGACAAAGTGCTAACTGTACAATGTAACTATGACAAAGTGTTAACTGTACAATGTCAGTATGACAAAGTGCTAACAGTACAATGTAACTATGACAAAGTGCTAACTGTACAATGTAACTATGACAAAGTGTTAACTGTACAATGTCAGTATGACAAAGTGCTAACTGTACAATGTAACTATGACAAAGTGCTAACTGTACAATGTCAGTATGACAAAGTGCTAACTGTATATTGTCAGTATGACAAAGTGCTAACTGCACAAAGTCTGTATGACAAAGTACTAACTGTACAATGTCAGTATGACAAAGTGCTAACTGTACAATGTCAGTCATCTGGGTGTCTACCATGTGGTTGACATTGCCCCAGGTCAGTTTGACAAAGTGCTGACTGCACAATATCAGTATGACAAAGTGCTAACTGTACAATGTCAGTATGACAAAGTGCTAACTGTACAATGTCAGTATCACAATGTGCTAACTGTACAATGTCAGTATGACAAAGTGCTAACTGTACAATGTCAGTATGACAAAGTGCTAGCTGTACAATGTCAGTATGACAAAGTGCTAACTGTACAATGTCAGTATGACAAAGTGCTAACTGTACAATGTCAGTATGACAAAGTGCTAACTGTACAATGTCAGTATGACAAAGTGCTAACTGTACAATGTCAGTATGACAAAGTGCTAACTGTACAATGTCAGTATGACAAAGTGCTAACTGTACAATGTCAGTATGACAAAGTGCTAACTGTACAATGTCAGTATGACAAAGTGCTAACTGTACAATGTCAGTATGACAAAGTGCTAACTGTACAATGTCAGTATGACAAAGTGCTAACTGTACAATGTCAGTATGACAAAGTGCTAACTGTACAATGTCAGTATGACAAAGTGCTAACTGTACAATGTCAGTATAACAAAGTGCTAACTGTACAATGTCAGTATGACAAAGTGCTAACTGTACAATGTCAGTATGACAAAGTGCTAACTGTACCATGTCAGTATGACAAAGTGCTAACTGTACAATGTCAGTATGACAAAGTGCTAACTGTACAATGTCAGTATGACAAAGTGCTAACTGTACAATGTCAGTATGACAAAGTGCTAACTGTACAATGTCAGTATGACAAAGTGCTAACTGTACAATGTCAGTCATCTGGGTGTCCAAGTGTTCGACAACTGCCCCAGGTCAGTTTGACAAAGTGCTAACTGTACAATGTCACTCTGACAAAGTGCTAGCTGTAGTGTCAGTATGACAAAGTGCTAACTGTACAATGTCAGTATGACAAAGTGCTAACTGTGCAATGTCAGTATGACAAAGTGCTAGCTGTAGTGTCAGTATGACATAGTGCTAGCTGTACAGTGTCAGTATGACAAAGTGCTAACTGTACAATGTCAGTATGACAAAGTGCTAGCTATAGTGTCAGTATGACATAGTGCTAGCTGTAGTGTCAGTATGACAAAGTGCTAGCTGTAGTGTCAGTATGACATAGTGCTAACTGTAGTGTCAGTATGACAAAGTGCTAGCTGTAGTGTCAGTATGACAAAGTGCTAGCTGTAGTGTCAGTATGACAAAGTGCTAGCTGTAGTGTCAGTATGACATAGTGCTAACTGTACAATGTCAGTATGACAAAGTGCTAGCTGTACAGTGTTAGTATGACAAAGTGCTAGCTGTACAGTGTCAGTATCACAAAGTGCTAAATGTACAATGTCAGTATGACAAAGTGCTAACTGTACAATGTCAGTATGACAAAGTGCTAACTGTACAATGTCAGTATGACAAAGTGCTAACTGTACAATGTCAGTATGACATAGTGCTAACTGTACAATGTCAGTATGACAAAGTGCTAACTGTAGTATGACAAAGTGCTAACTGTACAATATCAGTATGACAAAGTGCTAACTGTATATTGTAGTATGACAAAGTGCTAACTGTATATTGTCAGTATAACAAAGTGCTAACTGTACAATGTCAGTATGACAAAGTGCTAACTGTACAATGTCAGTATGACAAAGTGCTAACTGTACAATGTCAGTATGACATAGTGCTAACTGTACAATGTCAGTATGACAAAGTGCTAACTGTACAATGTCAGTATGACAAAGTGCTAACTGTACAATGTCAGTATGACAAAGTGCTAACTGTACAGTGTCAGTCATCTGGGTGTCTACCATGTGGTCGACAACTGCCCCAGGTCCGTATGACAAAGTGCTAACTGTACAATGTCAGTATAACAAAGTGCTAACTGTACAATGTCAGTCATCTGGGTGTCTACCATGTGGTCCACAACTGCCCCAGGTCAGTATGACAAAGTGCTAACTGTACAATGTCAGTATGACAAAGTGCGTGCTAGCTGTACAGTGTCAGTATGGCAAAGTGTAACTGTACAATGTCACTATGACAAATGCTACTGTTCATATTTCAGTATGACAAAAGTGCTATACTGTCCAGTGTCAGTCATCTGGGTGTCTACCAAGTAGGTCCACAACTGCCCCAGGTCAGTATGACAAAAGTGCTAAACGTTACAATATCAGATGACAAAGTGCACCTGTACAATGTCAGTATGATAAACTGCTAACTGTACAATGTCAGTCATCTGGGTGTCCTAACATGGGTCAACAACTGCCCCAGGGTCAGTATGACAAAGGCCTAACTGTACAATGTCAGTATGACAAAAGTGTAAACTGGACAATGTCCAGTATGACAAATGTGACTTAACTGTACAATGTAGTATGATCCAAAAATGCTAAACTGTACAATGTCAGTATGAACAAAGGTGCTAACTGTACATGTCGATATGACAAATGCCTAACTGGGGCAATTGTTACATGACAAAGTGCTAGCTG